>JABSNV010001386.1:0-57500 GCA_024085815.1 Flaveria linearis
GTGAAAGGTCTAGGCTGAACTACTCACATTGTGTTTGACCAACCTAATCGGCAATCTGAGAAGGGTACAATCTTCATGTATCCCAGATTCATTCAACACATAATCAACTGTGAGCTGGAACCTAGCAAGCTTGTTCTGTGCGCTGCTCTTACTGTTCCCCAGTGAGGCCTACCATCTTTAAAACATTGAAGAAGATGTCCATCACTTCACTGGAAGGTACACTCCATTACCTCCAGAGATGACTGAGCGCATAGCTCCTGGTGATATCCCTGTTATCCCCACAGGTGATGACCCCACACCAGCAACCTCCACACAATGTCCCCACACCTTCTCTACCCCATCAAAATTACATACCAGAGACCCCAAAATGAACCCTTGTTCAATCTACTCTGATTGAACAAGCTCCTCCAATTCAACCAAAAGGCTAGAGTGGAATCATGGGCTCCCACTCATCCGAGGTCACACCTTCCTTCACCATTGACCTCAATGTAGGTTTTGAGCCTCCTCAGTCTCAAACCAAGAGCCCGAACCCCCAAGCCTTAAGCCCACAGGTGAGTCTTTACACTCCCCTGTGCAGCCTTCAAGGGACAGCCCCACCATAGCTCAATGCCTGTAGACATTGATCTAGGTCCAGGGTCAGTAGGTTTAACCTCCTTATCTTTCACTAACCTTTTACTCCGCACTGATGAAGATTACATCTCTCCATGGCCATGAAGTTGATCTACAACACCCTCTAAAAGATCAACAGAGCCAAGAGAGATCCCTTGTCTCTAGCCCCCATCAGCAGCCAATTACTGAGGTGAGTCCCACTGATGTAGAGGGGACTCATGTAGGCTCAGCTGCTACTACTCAGAGTCTCTCATTGAGCTCTCAGGACAGTGGTAACATCAATAGGACTGAGTCTACGGCAACTTTACCCTTGACATCTCTGAAAGATGACTTTGAGCAAAGGTATCCAGGGTGCCAAGAAGCCATATCTGGTGGTGAGACTGAGCATACTAGGTATGCTATCTCATCTCCCCGTGATTCTTCTCATGAAGATGAGGAAGTATGCACTCACACTTCAGTACTTGCTTTCTAAGGTCTCCAACCTGGAATCACAGGTGAGGATCTTAGAATCAAGGACTGTCACTCAGCAACTTGAGATTAACAATCTCAAGGCTAAACTAGCTGAGAAACAGACGGAGAGGTCTGTTAGGCATGTACCTATTCAAGTCTCATTGACTTCTTCCTCTAGCTCATCTAGATCTCAAGATGATGCTACCAAAAAGGGGGAGAAAGTTCAGAGACAAACATTTGAGGAACCACAGACCCAGTCCTTTACTTCCCAACTCATCATACTACCTGAGTCATCTCATCATTTCTAGAGATTGACTCAAAGATGCTTCATGATCTCTACAGACTTTTCACAAAGTTTGTATTGAGATCCTCCTTAGAACAGCCCCCCTGACACCACACTTATATATTTTGGGGCTGAGGAGCTTCAAAGACTGACTGCACCTTCTACCACTGTGGAAGAAGTTGGTCAACCTAAGGTCCACATGGAACCTGAGATTAACTTCGAAGGGGAAATGGGGACGGATGGCCCAGCAACTAAAACAGATAGGACAGAACTTGCATCAGCTTCTTCTTCCAAGCTCAGGCTGAAACTTCCGAAGCTGACATTGAAGCCTCGAAAGAACAAGACAAGTCTTCCGAAGCTGAGATGGAAGCTGCGGAATGTTTGTTCCAAATGTCCGAGGAACTGACCATCACAGATGTTATTGCTGAAATAGCATCTGAGGGTGAGCAGGGAGGACATTTCTGATATACCTCCATCCCAAACACCAGCTGAACCTCTCTCTTAATCTGAACCCTCTATCCAAGAACCACCACAGTCAAGCTCTGCCAAAGACAAAGGCAAAAGGAATTGACTGCGGAAGAGCTTCAGGAAGAGGAAATGATTGAAAAGCTCAAGAAGAAAGGTAGGTTTCCTGCTGAGAAGTTGCTAGCTGCTAGCTCTAAGGCAGCTGCAGCTAATCAGGAGGAAATCAACACTAAGAGAAGGAAAGCACTCATTGACCAGCTCATCAGCTTAGGAGCTGCCAATGAGGAAGTACTCCTGCTACCACTAGAGGAGTTGGTGAATTTGGGAGGACAACCATGCTAAGGCTAGAAGAAGAAGCCAGTTGTCCTTGAGAGGGAAAAAGAAGAACAAAGGAAGCAGCCCTGCAGCTGAGAGAGGCTAGGATCAAATTCCTACTCTCAAGAGGCTTTAGTCTTCCTGAACTATCTCCACATGATGATGACATGATCCTGCTGCTTCACAACAAAGAGCAGGATCAAATGGAGAAGGAAAGGAAGCAAGCTGCCAGGGAGAAGTTGAAGGAGAAGAATCGGAGGGAGGAAGAAAAGGGGGTCACTGCCACCAAGAAGTCTAATGACAAAGCCTGGATGAAAGACTATCTCCGGCTCATGGCTTCTCTGGTAGGCAGGTGGGACCTATGTCCGAAAGGACACTCCAGCGATAGTCAGTGAAATAAAAGCTGACATCCGTATGGGGAAAAGGAAGGACATGTACAGGAGGGACAGGGAATGGTCTTCACCCCAGCCACTCAACCACAGCCAACCACTAAACCACAACCCACACCAGAAGAACCAATCCCATTTCCCATCAAAACCGAACCTACTGATGAAACCTTCACCCCTGAACCCACAACTCTACCCAAACCTACCACTTCACCTCACCCACCTAAACTTCCCATCCTAAAACCCAAAACACAACCCAAAACCACTAAACCTAAACCTACCCAACAGAAACCAAGATCATCCCCAGCCTTCTCAACATCTCTCCTTTGAGGAGATAAAGGAGTTCAAGACTAGGCTCATCAACTGCATTACTATGAGCAGCATCTCCTGTGAGGAGACCTTATCAACATCACCTATGTTGATAACTCTTCAAACTCCCTCACCCTATGCCAATTTCTTGAGTTGCCTAGAGATACTTTGGGCCAGGCTGCAAGACTTCTTGGTCTCAACTCTGATACCCTCAATGCTGAAGAGAAGAGACTAGAAGGAAACTGGTGACTCTACTGGATACAAGGAAAGAGGACAGGATTTCTAGTCAATCTCCTGGACCTAGGAAAGCTATAATCCAGTGGAGGTTCGATGAACCTTCTCACAACTTTGTTGTGAAAAGAGAGAATGGTGAAACCAACAGGCTTAATGCCACTTCTCTATTGCATCTCAGCAGATTTGACATTGCTGAGCTTGCAGAGAAGCCATTCTCCAATCCCTCCAACTCTGATATTGCTGCATACATCAGAAATCATATCAGCGGTCTCCACTTGGCTGAACTGAATACAAGAGCCAAGATTGAAGAAGAGTTGAAGTTGAAAAGACCGGAAGACAAGAAAAGACCACCACCAAAGGCACAGCCTTTCTACAGATGGTGGAAGGTCCGGAATTAGAACCAATAGTTAGATGGGAATATGACTATAGTTCCCATCAACTAACTCTTTTCAGAGGGCCACAACAAAGGGTACACATAATCCAAGGTGACAGAGTGGAGGTTTTGTCTACCAAGGATTTGTACAAACTCCTCAGCACCACATCAGGAAAGAATGAAGAAACGGATAAACACTTACTTTCAATGGTGCTGAGAGTTTTGAGAAGAAGAGGGAAGTGAAGTTTTGGTAGCATCAGTCTAGGGGAGTTTGTTGGGTCATGATGAGGCTGGTGCAACCAAAACCACTTCACATAGTTATTTTGATGCTACATTCAAGGCTTCCGAAGCTAAGCATGAGATCTCCGAGAGTCTGAAGAACATCAGCTGAAGATATCACTGAAGGCAACAGCTGAAGTTAACAGCTGAAGGCAACAGCTGAATGTAACAGCTGAAGTCAACAGCTGAAGGCAACAGCTAAAGTCAACAGCTGAAGACAACAGCTGAAGCCAACAGCTGAAGACTAGCTTCCGAAGACAAAGTCTGATGAAAGAGCTGAAGATAAAGTCTGAGCTTCCGAAGACAAAGTCTGATGAAGAGCTGAAGACAAAGTCTGCTTCCAAAGACAAAGTCTGATGAAGAGCTGAAGACAAAGTCTGAGCTTCCGAAGACAAAGTCTGATGAAAAAGCTGAAGACAAAGTCTGCTCCCGAAGACAAAGTCTGATGAAGAGCTGAAGACAAAGTCTGAGCTTTCGAAGACAAAGTCTGATGAAAAAGCTGAAGACAAAGTCTGAGCTTCCGAAGACAAAGTCTGAGCTTCCGAAGACAAAGTCTGAGCTTCCGAAGACAAAGTCTGATGAAAGAGCTGAAGACAAAGTCTGCTTCCGAAGACAAAAAGACTCCAAGCCTCGGAAGAAGCAGTCTTCCAAGTATAAGTGGCTTCGGAAGAAGTTATTCTTCCGAAGCATTTTATCCTTCGGAAGACATTGCTATGTCCAGTAGATATAAGTATGGTCCCTGACAGTCCACTGCAGACCTCTGATACAGCATGACATCTTCCTAAAGAGCCATGTTGTTGACCATACTTTATTCTACTATTCACCTTTTTATGATAGTACATGTTATCAACTTTAGTTGGTGACAAAAGGTAAGTCAGGGACATGTCCTGACTACCAACTCTTAGGCAAAATGTCTGAAAGACCTCACCTAGAGTCTTGTAGTATAGATGTTAGGTTAGAGGTTTCCAGCTGGTATCAAAGTATATCCGGCTGTAGGTAGTATTATATATATCTTCTCCATGTAACTCATTAGATAAGCGATTTGAGTTCAAGAGTCTTGTAATCCTTTGAGTTGAGAAGCAATATATAAAAGTACCTTGAAAATTTACATCTTGTGTTTATTTACTGCCTGTTACTTGTTATATTGTGATCAACTCTTTATAGACTCTTGCTGAGTGTTGTTCAAGGTGAGTTTGAGAGAAAAACCATCTGTTGAGTGACCAATACACGATCCTGCATGGAATATACCTTGTGTGTATCCATGGACATCAGGGAAACTTGATCAAACCATATGATTCCTTTTGTGTTTGTCTTAAGCTTTAGTTTTGAATTGTGATTAGTTACATTTGCTTTCAATGCATATTCACCTTTGTCGATGTCACACCCTCATTTTCCACGAACGGGGTTTTACCGTTAGCGTGTGACATACCAGGATCTCAGACACAGTCATATCGAACGACACTATATGAATTTTAAATAAACATTTGATTTCATTCCGTAAAACATAAACAAAGTTCACAACAATGCGGAAGCGTGTACATAGTTTGTAAATCCATTACAGTACAGTTACAATATCCATGTTTAGATAAAATGTTCAATGCTGAAAATAAAATAGATGAATGCATGTCCTGAGTGCGTTTCCTGTAGCGTGCATCATCAGCTTATGCGTTCCTGTGACCTAAGAAAACATGCTAAAATGTGTCAACATAAAGTTGGTGAGTTCATAGGTTTAATCAACAAGAAATGTGTTCGTAAGCGTTCAATGGTTTGCGTTTCAATGGTTTAGTATATAGAGCATATCGTTAGGTAGCTAGCCTATGTTCTTGTTACTTAGCGTTTCGAACCGAAGCTGACTGTTTACGTCCTATATGTGTTTGTTGTATCCCCGTCACGTCTCATCAGACAATGACAAATGTTAGGTCAATCAAGCACCCGTTTGACCTCCAATCAAGCTAGTGCGACTAGCCTGGGCGGGGTTTGTCAGACCCAGTAGTACTACTCAAAATTACCTCGCTAATCCCATTACTAACGGTTCGAGTGTGTCAGGACATGTTGTGTGTTTGCACTAATGTAACAAGCGATATCAATAATACTACAACCATTTATGTAAATTTGTGTGCATTTTTCTCCCCCAAAGGAAAGAGAGTAAATAGGGGCCGTGAAACTCACTGATGATGTAGTAAGTATGCAGGATGAAAGTCTCCCAAGGTTGTTTTCGATGCGCTATCAAACACCTATTGACAGTTATGTAAGCGTTAATGTTGTGTTCAGCGTTAATAAGACATGTTCAGTCGGGTCGGGTGGCATTGGTTCGGTCGTGGGTGTCACACACACAAGCAGGCATAGACGTATCAGATTTATGTAGATTCCCAAATGGTTGTCGATATTTGTAAATGGTTAGGTTCTGTTATGTTGAAAAAGTATGTGCTTGTTGATTGCGTTGACTTTAATCTTTGTGGTCAAGAAATGACACTTTATTGATTGTTACCATATCATCACACGATAGGCATACCGCACACAAGGAGAATTCACTAACAATGACTCCAATCGCATATCAAGGCTAGACGCACGACTGGACACTTCATTCGCACGAATGAGCCTTCATCGTACGAATCAACCTCATTCGTATGGTTGAACCCTCACTCGTACGACTTAGCACTCAGCCGTACCACACATCACCCACTCACCGACTCAACAACCAATCGCACGACTGAACCTTCATTCGTACGACTGGACCTTCAGTCGGGCGGTACTCAGTCGCACACCTTTCTCCGATTGACTCAATCGCACACACTCTCAGTCGCATGCATTCATTCGCACGTTACGCACACACCTGGACTCTCAGTCGCACGACCCAACCCAGTCGCACCACTCAGTCGCACGATGGACCCAGTCGCATGGCTCAGTCGCATGGTGCAGCAGATCGCGACTGCTGGACGGCTGAACAGCCTTCGACTGTCCCGTGCTCGGTTTTCACACAATCAGGACTTCCAGAAACACTTTCCTAACATGTCTAAGTGAAATGCACATGCTGATTGACCTCACACGCACCCCCACGACCAAATGCATTCGGGTTGAACCCGAACACCCGAACCCCAAGTTTGCAGCAGAGAAACGAGCAATAAAATGGATGACCAAGGTCGCCTACCTGTTGGGAGCGTGATTTCTCAGCTGTTGCGTGGTCTAACCGACGAAAACGAGCTCAATCGGGGTGATTTTGGTGCTAGGATGGAGAAATGGAGAAGAAGAGAGCGTAAGAGAGAAGAGAGCAGATTGTGAAGGTTTTTGGGCTGGTGGATGGGTATTTATACCCAACCCCAGTTTGGCAATTGTCAAGTTTAGTCCCTGTACTTAGGTCCCGTTTCCCAAATTGGTTTCGATTGATGACGGCGCAGATGGGCGAGCTATGTTAATTAAGAGGATTCCTTAGGAAATCCCGTTTATGTGAATCCTCTACAAACACCCGTGTTAGTATTTTATCATTATTTATTTAACGATGTCGGTGGCGATGTTTGTATACGTTTCGAGTATTAACGAGTATGTGCCAATGATAACGACAGTGGTTTGAATAGTGTTAACTGGAATTACGGGTGTCACAGTCGAGTTTGAAACATCGGTAGCTCTTGAAGAACCATATGATCAGTATAGTCTGCTTACTTCCTATAAGGTTGATCAATTGTAATTCAATAAATACTCACATGATGTTTGTAGCAGCAAGTGTTTGCTCTCCAGTTGAGTTGGTTAATGACACTGCACATTTTATAAATTGGATGAACAGATAAATAGAACTATCTTGTAGGTCTTCCTTTGTTTAATATTCACATAAATAATAGAGTATATTAAAATTGCATATGTAAAAGATAACTACAAACTTTATTTACCGAAAGTGTAAATGAATTTTAGGATTGAGTAGTTTATATATTCACTAATATAAATGTCTAAATAGGATAATACATAAACGTAATAATACATTCTATAATCTAACCATACTGTTACAATATATTGAATGCTTAGCATATATATGTTTCTTAAAAATTAAATTATATAATTTTAACATTTCAAGTTACAGAATAATGAAGAACATAGAAACTTTCACTGTAATCTAAGTATCTAACCATATTGTTAGAACATGATGAATGGTTAAGTAAAATCACAAAATTTTAAACTTTGAAGTTACAAAACCAATAGAAACACTAAAATAATTTTGAATGCACCATAAATAATATTTTTTAATAATCCGGTGACCTTAGATCCTTGTAAAATTTTATGAAATAAAACCAATTGAAGAATGAAAGAAAGGAATCATGTAAACAGAATTCAAGATAAATTTTTTTAATTGGTGTAATCATACAACAAAATTATATGTAAATTGACTTCCTGGATGTTCAAAAAGCAATTAAGATGAAACTTCAAACCCTTAAATTTGTTTCGGATTTAAGAAATTGAACTGTCCCTCAAGACCAAGGTTACTAACAGCTTCAAATTTACAGGTGTATCAATAGAAGTTGATAAGAGTATTAAGAAACAAAAGCATAAACCAACAAATAGGTTTACCTTTGTAGAAACTTGCAACTAACTCTGAGCATGAACAAAGCAATAACATGGTGGATAGGCTCTCCAATAACATCAATAAGCCTCAATCCATAATCAATCGCTCCAATACGACTAAATTGGATGAATTACTGCCAAAAAAGATAGTGAGCCACGGTGGAACCATGGCCTATCGAGTGTCGATTTGGTGGTTGCTAACTGGGGGATGGGATACGGTGATTAGCGGCGAGATGATGACCTTGGTGTGGTGATGCCCGCTCGATCCTCTTCTACCACTAGAGAAGATTAGTGAATAAAAGTAACTTTAGATTTGGGGAAGAAGAGAGAAATGTCATCGGTGGAGACATGACAAAAAACATCAGCGTCAAAGAGGGAGAGAATGTTGCATTTCCGACGTGGGGAGGCAAAAGCGGAGGAAGGCGACGTGGGAAGAAATATCGGAACAACCACCGTAACCGCAATAGTCAAAAGCTATATCGAGATCAAGAGGAAATTGACGTCAGATCTGAAAGATGGTAATGTTCATCGCAGCCAAACCATATATATATATAATTATACTTTGATTCATACCGTTTTACAAAGATCATGTTCATATTACAAGCCATAATTCTAAAACTAGAGTTGTGTCCACCTTTGCGTTGACCTTGTATAACTATAACATTAACGTTGTATATTATGGCATGATCTGATTTCATATTTGGCCCAATCATTCTTTATTTGTAAAAGTTTTAAAATTCAATATTAGCGATATGGTGATGAATAACATTTATCACACCCAAATCATTTTTATAATCAAGCACGAAAATATTAATTTAGATTAACCATGTTAAGTCTATAGGATGAAATACACACCAGATCTTTTGTTACACACCGTAACAGTTTGTTATCGGGTACGGTCAATGCTTAGGGAGTCATAATTCTTTGGTCACAAACCATTACTGGTCATGCTTAGGCACGTACCATTTTCAGGGTCCTTACGTGTCACATGTGCATCAATTCAGATTAGACAACACGTACAATCTTAGTCGGATGTTTGTCTTGCATTTCACCAACATGTGTTAATGAATTAACTATTACTCATGTTGGTTTTCAAATAATAATGAATTAAATGGATTCATAAGTTTGGTTTTAAAAGATAAACTAATTCACTTAAAGTCAAGTCAAGCCTTGTCTATGTTCTTAATTTAGGTCCAGAAGGCTTAACCAACACTTCACCCTCTTTTTTTTTTTTTTTTTTTTTTTAAACGGCAGAGAACCAACACTTCACCTATGTTCTTAGTTTAGTTCCAACACCTGCCCATTAGCCACATCCACTTGTCGTTCTCGTATCGTTTCGTTAGCCAAGTCGAGGCATTTGCATCCCTTCTCCATTGAGGGCCGCATCAGCCCTATTTTCTCAGAATTTTTACTTTTCTTAAATTCTTCGTTCGCTGTACTACATCTTTGAAATAAAATTTTATGAAGCGCACCCGTCAGTTCAACCCTAGCTAGGGTCCCGTTTTTAGAGGTTCCACCCCTGAACCTCCGCCATCCAGCGGATGTTTTGGGTCTGGAGTTCAGCAGTCTTACATCTTCTGCTCCTTGAAAGAAATCTTGAATAATTTTTTAGTGTATTGTTTTTAACTTGTGTATATCATTGTCAAGTTTATTTGTTTGTTTGTTGAAGAACTACTACTACTACTACTCATCATGATGATGAATTCAGCATCCATGGGTCCTGGTGTTGTTTGTTGGTAATCAATCAATCCTTGGACAAGGATTTTGTTCAAAGCTGTAAGCATGAATGAAAGCCATCAGCAGCACAAATCCTCCCTAACATCAACAACCCTTTGCAGTTCACCATCGTTAATGCAAGCCCTAACCCCAATTCAAACGCAACCCAAGCCCAAACCCAAACCCCAGCGATGTCACCGCTTACTCTCTCTCGGTATACCCAGAAAGCGGAGACGAGGCAGGCCACGCTCTTCCACCAGGTATACACTTTACCTGAAACCCTAACCCTAACATGAACACTAGACCAAATCATCCACCCCCGTTAGATGTCTCTGATGAGATCATGTGATCAACAAAGAAGCAACATCCGAAGCTTTGATGCTTTAACTGCTGGATTTCCGGCTGATATTCTTACAGACGAAGAAATTGATGCAGGGGTGGTTTCGGTTGTGGGTGGGATTGAACAGGTCAACTACATACTCATTAGAAATCACATTATTACTAAATGGAGGGAAAATGTTTCAATTGGGTCACAAAAGATGTTTCTTGATTTAGTACCTTCACATTGTACTAAGCTTTTAGATTCCGCATACAGCTATTTAGTGTCACATGGATATATCAATTTCGGGGTTGCACCTCTGATAAAAGACAGAATTCTTGTTGAACCACATACAGCTAAATCAAATGTCATAGTGATTGGGGCTGGTCTTTCGGGTTTGGCAGCTGCAAGGCAATTGATGTCATTTGGGTTTAAAGTTACAGTTTTGGAAGGCAGAAAACGGCCAGGGGGCCGAGTCTATACCAAGAAAATGGAAGGCGGGAATCGGGTTGCCGCTGCTGATTTAGGTGGGAGTGTTTTGACTGGTACACACGGAAACCCTCTTGGGATTTTGGCTCGCCAGCTTTCGTATCCTCTTCATAAGATACGTGACAAGTGTCCACTTTATAGATTGGATGGTCAACCGGTTGACTCAGGGGTCGATGCTAAAGTTGAGGTTGCTTTTAACCAACTTTTGGATAAGGCGAGCAAATTAAGACAATCAATGGGGGAAGTTTCACAAGATGTTTCTCTTGGTGCAGCTTTAGAGACGTTTTGGCAGGTTGATGGTGAGCCTGCAAATCCACAAGAAATGAGTTTGTTCAATTGGCATCTTGCAAATCTTGAATATGCTAACGCGGGGTTACTCTCCAGACTTTCATTAGCCTTTTGGGATCAAGATGACCCATATGATATGGGAGGTGACCATTGTTTTCTGCCAGGTGGCAATGGACGATTAGTTCAGGCTTTAGCTGAAAATGTTCCAATTCTATACGAGAAAACAGTTAATGCTATCCGTTACGGTAGTGACGGGGTGCAGGTGGTGGTTGGCGGTGGTCAGGTTTTTGAAGGTGATGTTGCTTTGTGCACGGTCCCACTTGGGGTTTTAAAAGTGGTTCTATTAAATTCAATCCCGAGTTACCTCAAAGGAAGCTTGATGGGATTAAACGGCTAGGATTTGGGTTACTAAATAAAGTTGCTATGCTTTTTCCTCATTTATTTTGGGGAACTGATCTTGATATGTTTGGGCATCTATCAGATGATCCTAGTCGTCGGGGTGAGTTCTTTTTGTTTTATAGCTATGCAACTGTAGCCGGTGGTCCAGTTCTTATGGCATTGTGGCAGGAGAGGCTGCTCATTCCTTTGAAAGCATGCCACCCACTGATGCTGTTACACGAGTTCTTCAAATTCTTCGAGGTATAATATAATATATATATATGCTCTCATTGTAAAGTTATATGTGTATTTAGATGGTCAGTTGTAAGTAGTGTATTTTCCTTCATAACACTCTGGATTTTGTTCTGGTAGTTCTTCTAGCTACAGACTCCAACTTGAAATTTTGAAAAGCCAGGTGCTAAAATTTAGAGGTAAAAATTGGACGGGTTGGTAAAAATGGGCTTGGGTCAAAAAGTAGTAATTTTTGTACGGTGAAAACACTTTGGGTGAGGCTGGGTTGACCTAGAACACTTTGTCTAAAAGTTTATAAACAGTTAGTGTGCTAAATGTTATTACGGAAGCTATTTTCATACTGTAGTAATCTATGTACTAGAGTAAAATGTTTTAAGAGGTAGTTTTTTATAAATTACACTTCAGCCTACTTTTGACATTTTCAACCCATTTGTCAAGATTGTCTGTTAGAGATATACAAAAAAACCCAATTTGACCCATTTCTAGATAAATGGGATAAATGGGTCAAATTTATCCCCTCATGTGAGAATTCCTATTAAAGACCGCTACCTTACTCAGGGAAACTTTTTACTGTGCTAACTAATGTAGGCATATATGAACCCCAAGGGATTGATGTCCCTGAGCCAATACAAACCGTGTGTACAAGATGGGGAAGTGATCCCTTCAGTTTAGGCTCATACTCGAATGTAGCAGTGGGTTCATCAGGGGATGATTATGACATTTTAGCAGAAAGTGTAGGAGACGGAAGACTTTTCTTTGCAGGTGAAGCCACCACAAGGCGTTATCCTGCAACCATGCATGGAGCTTTTCTTAGTGGCTTACGGGAAGCCGCCAACATCACCCACTATGCCACTAATCGGGCCTCACGGGCCCAAAATTGAAAAAAATTCATCAAAAAACGCACATGCTTGCGCCTCCCTTCTTGCTGATTTATTCAGGGAACCTGACTTGGAGTTTGGAAGTTTTTCAGTTATCTACACCAAGAAAAGCACAGAGGATAAATCAATGGCGGTTTACGGGTTGCGTTTAGTGGACCTGTAAAGAAGGCTCAAGAAAGTTCTAGACCGGATCAACAACATTCTAATAAATTGTTATTTCAACAGCTTCAGTCTCATTTTAATCAACAACAAGAATTTCATGTGTACACATTGTTATCAAGGGAACAAGTATTTGAATAAGAGAAGTGAAAGGAGGTGATGAAAGGAGGTTGCATTTTCTCTGTGAAAAACTTGGAGTAAAACTGGTTGGAAGAAAGGATTGGGACCTGCTGCCGATGATGTCATTGCTTCAATTAAGGCTGAGAGAAGCAAACGCAAGCCTGCTTTAACTTCAGTGACCCTTAAATCTGGTGCGCTGTCAGATTTAATCATACAAATTCTGCATTTTCTTAACGTCCAAGCACAAGTAGTTATAATTGAACAACTTCTTCGTTAGAGATGACAAAATGCAAAAACAAGTAAATTTTATGTACTTTTCAAAACAGGTCGAGTTGACCTAAAACACTTTTCTTTCCAAACATTAAAGAGGGTATAACCTTGGTATATTATATATTATTGCGACTTAGTATACCAGTTGGAGTCTTCCTATGAAGTCACCCCTCTCTCAAAAAGAAGGAAAATTAATATTTTTTTACATGTTTGGCCCAGTGGATATATAATATACGTGAATTTATCAGCAAGTGGGTCAAAATTGTCATCTCTAGTTTTCACACTTGATTTTGCATATTAAGAAATATAGATTAGTTCTTTCAATGGTATTTTTACCATTAAATTAGTTGTTGTAGGGATCATTTTACTCAATTCTTAAACTCGGAATACTTTCCTTTTGTGGTTTGAGGCTAATGTTTTGTTTTGCCCTTGTTTTTTGGCAAAAGGAACCTCAAAGCCAAAATCAGTCATGAAGCAAAAGTTGGTTAGGTATGCTTTGTCTATCTGCAAATCTTTTACTCATTACAAATTGCAGTCCTACTCATTTATTTAAATTGATTTGTTTTCAGAAAGGCTAAGATATTGCGCAACAACAATAGCCCATTTTCTTCTGGTAATAAAGAAATGGTGGTTAAAGCAGTTGGCAGCAACGATGGATCCAATACCCTCAGTTAAACCAAAATGTAGAAGTTAAAGTTGGCAGCAGCAGTGTTGCCTTCAATGGCTCTTCTGGTGGTTGTGCACCAATTAAATCAGCGGTCAATGGCAGCAATGACTCTATTACAAGTGTAAATATGGGTTCTGGACCAACAATTGACACCAACTGCTCTATTACATCGCCAAATTTGAATGTGGGGTCGGGCGTAATTGGTAATATTAGCTGTTCTAATCCTCCAAATATAGATGGGGTCAGTGCAGATGATGGTCTGTTGCCTGCTTCAAATGCTGAATTAGACGGTGAAATGCAATAGTAAATAATGACACTCGTATTGCATATAGAGGTAGGTGTTTTTAGAAATTTAATTTGTCTGTGAAGTTTAAACATCGTATACGTCTTACGCATAGGGTTCGAGATGAACAGTATGTACCATTTATTTTGTAACGTGAGTTCTGAGGCGGGCTTTTGTTTTACGTTTCCCATTTGAGTTGACTATTTTGTTCTTTGTTATCAGTTTTGTTTTCTTATACAAAACAAATCCCAATTCCCATTCGCTCATTTGGATCTAAACTTTAATGATGCAATACACAGTATGAAATACCCAAAGGCAATCTAATTGGGTATATTGGACAACACCATGTCATGCGGAAATATAAATGATAAACCTACACGTGGCATCTAAAGTCAAAACAATTTATATAGTTATTACAAAGAACTTTATTGCAAAGTTTGGGTCGCTGATCAAAATCAGTCAATACCTCCAAGAATAAACAAACCCTTGTTCATTGATCAGAATGAGTGTCATTACCTCTTAACCATTCCTCAAATCTTGCTTCTTTATAAGCTTTAAATTCATCAAACTTTTCAGAACGTGTCAGATTTGATATCAAATCATCAACCAACACATCTTTTTCTTGATTCCCAATTAAAATTTGACTGGATGTAGACAATTCTTCACCTGTTATATGCATTGCATTTGCAGATCCATTGGTGGCTTCCTTAAGATTGGTTGCCTTTTGTTTTGCTGACTTGAAAACAGACGATATTTCAACGTCCCCTCCAAGTGGTGAGAAGCCACGAGCCTGTTTGAACCCCTGAAGCCAAACCTTTTTTTAGGTTGTTTTGATGACATGATGGCCAAAGATTTTGTAATGTCTTTAATCATATCATCAACAATAGGAAACCACGCTCCTTCATTGATCTCACCATAGTGATTGAATCTTTTGAATCCTCCTGATTTCACGGGATTTAGCGACAATGCTGTTTTTGAGATTCACAAGGTTTGGTAGTACCTTGTGAGTGTGTTGTTGAACATAGAAAGTCCCACTGAGGGTTCATTTACTAACGATTTTATCATATCTCCCAATCCTTGTGATAATCTACGAATCCCTCTGCTAGGGAATATTCATACATCTTGTTGAGCGCAGATCGTACTTCATCATCACTGTTAAGAAAGAAAAAGACCCAATGCGTATGTACAAATACTAGCTTTCATAGGAAAAAAATAGTGACTATGAATCAAAAAGTTAAAATCAAACAAGAAGCATGTCTTGTATGTTGGAGAAAATTGCTAACTCCTCAGTCACAATAGAATAATAGTTACACCATCAGCCACCTTACCAGAAACAATCATCTTATGGATATGTTATACCAACATACATTTTAACATGAGATACATGAGTAAGAGTTGCTTATCTACTTGCATTCATGTATCAGACCTTACCCATCTATAATGACCTAAAATTATATGATACGCGCCACCGTCAGGTTTAGGTGAGTAAAAGAAGATTCATGTATAGCAATATGTGTGAAGTTGTTGTATATTAAGCGGTTAGAGAAAAGTTACATAGGCAAGAATCTAAAGATCATAGTGCTCCTTATAAAACTAAAACTAATTATGCATCATAATGAGTGAAGCAGGCTAAATTCCCGACTTATCTCACAATTAATTCTCTTTTTTGTTCAATTCATATATGGTGAATGAAATGAAGAGGAAGGATGAAAGAGAGTTGTTTGTATATGGTGATGAGAAGCATGCGTCTTACTTGAACATAGATAGGCGGAGTTTGAATAACCAACCCTAGAAGGACCCAATTCTCACTGGATGATGATTCGATTAATTAATTCATCTTGTAAATAAATCAAACCAATAATATCCTTCATCAATCAAAAATCAAAACTGAATCGGATACATATTTTCAAGCCACTAATAAAATAATCCCTTAATCTCGTGTAAATTTTACATGCGCATTTGACAGAAATTTCAGCCTAATAACAATGTCTATTTTATTAGACATAAAATATTAATGTTTTGTTAAGCCACTCAACTTTAACTGTGTTGTCTAATACTATGTAATATTTTTACAAATGTTTAAATTTGTAAAAATTAAGTTACACAAATGAAGCATCAACGGATTTTGGTTACTAATAAGTGAATTTTTTTTCCTAATATATTTGACTTCGGAATAATAGTAAAGGAAAGAAATCTATGGCTTAATAAAAAAAGGTTCTAAAATTATTAGTTTAAGTTAAAGTAGACATAAATAGTCACTATAAAGTAACCAATTTTTTATATATGTTTTATTTGCTTTATTGAAGACATTTGAAAAACTCAGTTCTTATTCTATAAAGTTACCTCAATTAACTATAAGTAAATTGGATTTAAATAATACCAACTATCAACATTTGGCCGCTGGCAGGCCCAACTATGAACTCGACATCTGGTAGGACTAACTATATAACTTACGAGTTATAGTGGGTCGTCGACGTGGCAGTCTACATGGAAGCTGACGTGTTAAGTCAGCTGCTTGCGTGGAAATGAAAGGGGTATATAACCCCCCACCCTCTTCCTTTCCCCATTTCTTTCGATTACCAAGCCCTAAGTTCCAAACGAAGAACTAGGGTTGTAGTCGATTGAACCATGGGCGATGAAGATATTTCGGTGGTATTCCATTACGGTGGTCAGATTAAGTTTATCGACAATAGATTCAGGTATGTTGGAGGCAATGTGTCACGTTTAAGGTTAGACATTGATAGGTTTCTTACTTTGAGTTAGTAGATTGGTGTGGGAGCTTGATTTTTACAAAAACAAGGAGTATGATCTTTATGCTGTTACTCCCACTTCCCCCTATAAGTCAGTTGGCAAAAAATTATATGGGTTGAAGTTATTAAAGAATGACAGTGATGTTGCAGAGGTTGTTAAGATGTTTCAAAGCAACAACCTTGTTGAAATTGTGATGTTTGTACACGTTTGGTCCTGAAATTGTGATGTTATCATCAAGCAATAACACCAGCAGCATTCAATCTCCCTTAAAGGCCCTTTCTGAGCCCATTAAATACCCAACCCAGCCCAATTCAGAGCCCACTTTATGCCAAGCCCAGCCCATTTCCCTTCTATGTTACAGACATCCCCCTCAATACCTAGATTCTCAAAACTTACTGCTAGAAAGCAATGTCTCCCCCTCATTAGACCTCAGTCACCTATCACAGTTGAGTCACCAAGTTCTTATAAGGCTACTTACACCAAATCTACTGCAAGAAGAGTAATTCAGTCTTCAGAAGAGGTGTCTCATGTCAGTTTGGATCAAGATTTTGATGATGTTGAAGAGGAGGTAGATGAAGAGGAGGATGTTGAAGAGGAGGATGTTGAAGAGGAGAAGATACTGAAGGAGGTTCAAGTGGATCAGGAAGTGATGATACTGCTGAGGGTGAGACATACAAAATTGATCTGAATGAGCTAGATGAGTCTGATGATGAAGAATTGAGAGCATGTATTACTTTGTCACAGAAATTTAACAGTGAAGCTGTTGCTTCCAAAAAACAGTTACTTGAGAGGTTAATTAAGGAAACTAGAACTGGTGGAGAGAGTGTATTGGAAGTCAAGAAAAGACTTATTGAAGGTGAAAGTAGCTATGAAGAGTCTGATGGTGATTACACAGTTCAGGGGACAGTGAGGATGATAACATCCGAGGCAAGAAATACATAGAGACTGTTCCTGTCATTGATCACAACACAGATTTTACTAAATATCAATGGTTATTGGCACAAGTTTTGTACTAGGGAAGATTTCAAAAGAGCTATCCAAAGGTATGCAGTAATCAATGGAAGAAACTTACACATGCTTCAATGGTTGATAAGAATCTCACTGTTTGCCCAATGATACAGGTGAAACTAGATAATCAAAACTGTTGGGCACATAAGTGTGAGGTTTTTCCATCTTCAAACAATGTTTTTCAAGTTAGAGACTATAATGAGGACCTTTCTGTTGATCTTGGGCTTAAAACTTGTACATGTAAGATGTGGGACTTATCAGGCATACCTTGCAAGCATGTTTGTGCAGTTGCAGGTTTTTTGGGGAAGTCAGCTGAGGAGTTTGTGCATGAATATTATCACAAAGAACAGTACATGAAGGCATACGAGTATACTATTCCACCATTGCCAAGTGAAAGATATTGGCCTGCTGTTGTTGCTCCCTTGAATCCACCACCTATCAAGGCTCAGCCAGGAAGACCTAAGAAAAACAGGAAAAGAGACCCATATGAGGATCCTAAAAAACAAGGTACTTTAATAGTCTATATAATAGTATTTGTATAATTCTTTAACAGCCAATATAATTGTTTACCTTGTTTTTGTAACATTTCCAGGGAAGCTTACAAAACATGGGATTCAAATGAAATGCAGCGATTGTAAAAGCACTGAGCATAACATTAGGAGTGTCTAGAAAAGCTAAAGGAACTCCTAAGGATACTGCTCAATCTAGTTCAAGGGGGAGAGGAAGGCCAAGGGGGAGTGCAAGGGGGAGGGCAAGGATAGACACAAGCCAGTAATTACCAACTCAAGAAACTCAGGCAGGATCTACCCAAACTACCCAGGACCAATCTCAAGTAAACCAACAGACTGTTGGGTCCAAAAGACAGAGAGGGAGAGAAGGGATTAGCCAAGCAAGCAGATGCAGGGGTAGGGGTAGGGGTAGGAGAGAAGGGTTTAAAGGTTTAGTGCAGATTCTTGGTTTTTTGGTTCATATGGTTCATATGTTTAGTACATATTCTAGTTGACCTGTTTAGTGCAATCAATCCAATAAACTGCATTACAAGCAAGTCATTACAATCCACTGCATTACAATCCATTAAACTGATAATATTCATTACATTCCATTGGTATAGCAGAATACAATCATCATAATAACTATACAAAAAACAAACATTTTATAACCTGAACATGATTTTTCCTTTGACAAATCTTCCTTCAATGAATTGCACTGAGCTTGCAACAGAGCCATCTGCAACTTCAAATTTTCAAACTTTCCTTCATCAACAACTTGGTCTTCATATCCTCATTCTCATGTTTGTTCATGAACTCATCAAAATCTTCTTTCCACATGAAGAATTTGCAATCATTCCTCTGCAAATCAATCAAAATGAAAAAAACCACAAATTTTTTATTTGCAATCACTTGAGTAGGAATAAAGATAAAACATACATACCGGCCATAATGCATACCTATAAAATTCATCACCAACCCGAGAAGATCTCTGACCGGCCACTTTACAAACAGCAACAAGATCGTGATAACAATATAGGGTTCCTTCAAAATCAAGCCTAAATATCTTCCTTTTAGGGTTTCTGATATTCGAGCTTGACGAAGAGGATGAATTGCTGTGATGCATTATGATCGATCGGGAGAATTTAGGGCTTGGTAATCGAAAGAAATGGGGAAAAGGAGAGGGTGGGGGTTATATACCCCTTTCATTTCCACGCAAGCAGCTGACTTAACACGTCAGCTTCCATGTAGACTGCCACGTCACCATTCATTAACGTCGTTAGTCTCAAACTAACGACGGCCCACTATAACTCGTAAGTTGTATAGTTAGTCCTACCAGATGTCAAGTTCATAGTTGGGCCTGATAGCGGCCAAATGTTGATAGTTG
This sequence comes from Flaveria linearis, assembly GCA_024085815.1. NCBI lineage: Eukaryota > Viridiplantae > Streptophyta > Magnoliopsida > Asterales > Asteraceae > Flaveria > Flaveria linearis. Next base: position 19,705 of record JABSNV010001386.1, read on the forward strand.
GTATTATTTAAATCCAATTTCCCTTAACTATATGATATAATAGAGATAATTATATGAAAGGTTCATGTGCTTAAGTATGATTTCACTTTAAGTCTCTAAGTTTGAGAAATTACAAGGATGTTAGAATATTTATCCAAACGTAACACAAATAGCCCCTACAATGGATGAAAAGTTAACTATTCTGTTAATTTTTTAAAATTATCAAAATACCTTAAATTAAATATAAAATAAAATAAACAATTATAATAAAAAAGAGTGAACTTACTATTCGACCATCACCGTCAATCAAACCACATCACCACCACCTTTTCATCTCCGTGAGAAGTACCATTAACTACCATTCCACCATGGCTTGAAACTCTATCATAACTAAGCTTAAAAAAACTAACGGGTGAACTCTTAGTTAGTAAGGATCGTTGTTGGAAAATAAACTTAAAATTAAAAGTATCTATAAAAATTTATTAAGTTGGGATTAAGCCCGACTAACAAATAAGAGTTATGGTTAATAGAATCTAATAGCACTTATTATTATTATTGTTATTTTTATTATTATTGTTATTGTTGTTGTTATTATTATTATTATTATTATTATTATTATTATTATACAATAAAATAAATTGTATTATTTAAAGTAAGTAACTTTTTTTTAGTAAGTAACTAAATATAAGAGTATTTTTTAGTTTTATATTAAAAGTTACATTACGGTATTTGGCAGGTAAAACAAAAATGGGAGATAAGAAGTGAATTTGTTAGAGCATAAAGTAGCATAAAGTAAAATAAAGTAAAATAAAATAAAATAAAGTAAAATAAATAAAATAAAGTAAAATAATATCCCAACCGTGATTTGTAATCTTCTGGATGCCCATGGTTATGGGCAGTGTTGCAAAAATCAGCGCCGATTAATCGGCGACTAATCGCCAATCGGGAGTCCCCCTTGGCGATTTCACCTAATCGGAGACACTAATCGGTTATCGGTCAAAATCGGACCTAGGCGGTCTTAATCGGCCAAAAATCGGTCTTAATCGGTCAAAAATCGGTGATTCCGGCGAATTTCCGGTAGGGTTCCGGCGACTTTTCCGGCGAGTTTCAAAAATTCCAGCCAAAACTTGAAAAATCCGGCAAAAACTTAGAAATTCCGGCCAAATATGTATATTTATATATAAAACTGAACTTTTTTTATTAAAATTACATACTAAAATATGTGTATTTATATATAAAACTAAAAATTATATAAGAAAATTTCAATCCGATTAATCCCGATTAATCCCTAGTCCCTACCTCACCGCCCGACTAGCGCCTAACAATTTTTGCAACACTGGTTATGGGTAATCCTATTGTTCCTTGTGTTTACTTTGTAATTTCTGTTATTGCTTGTACTTTCGGGGTTTAGCTTCTTGCTTGCCCTATTTTATATAGTATGTTTATCTTTGCCGTCAAAAAAAAAAAAAAAAAAAAAGAGTAAAATAAAGTAAAATAATGTAAAATAAAGTAAAATAAAGTAAAATAAAATAAAAGAGTCGGGTGGCTCTCATTCTCATCCATTCATCTGAATATCTCACGAGTCATGGCAGCAGCTGCTGCTGCTTCTTCTATGTTGTTGATAACATTAAGCAGGTGCAGGTGCAGGTGCAGGTGCAGGTGCAGGTGCAGGTGCAGGTGCAGGTGCAGGTGCAGGTGCAGGTGCAGGTGCAGGTGGCTGCTTACACATACTCAACGTCCTAATCATTCAGCCCCATTTCCAATTCTACCTTTCAACTTCTCATCATCATCATCATCATCATCATCATCATCATCATCATCATCATCATCATCATACCCACACACCCACCCACCGCAGCCATCATTCAGCCCTCCTCCTACCCAACGCAGCAGCAGCTGGAACTCCGATGGAAGATTCAAAGTTTGTTCCCTTAAATCCTGATGATCCCACATTTGGCCCACCTGTAAGCCTGCTTAATTACATTAATTACCTTACCTACTTCTTTATCAATCATCCAATCTAATCTAATCTAATCTAATCTAATCTAATCTCTGTGCAGGCTTTGTTACTCCTCGGCTTTCAGCTTGATGAGGCTGTCAAGGTGTATAACTAACTAACTAACTAACTAACTTCTTCTCTTTATGTCATTTCATTTTACCAACCGCTCCACCTTCACTCCATCTCCTCCTGCTAATTGTATCTGCAGATACACAAGTTTTTGAAAGACTTGGATGGTGAATTCTTAGAGGTACACTATGTATCTATCAATCCCTCTCATACTCATAAAGGATCCTTTTTTTTTTAAAGTTTTATCCGTCACACACATCCCATATTAATTACACCCTTAATTTGCAAGGGCCATAAAGAATCTTTAACCACATTAATTAGCTACCAACTCCATTTGCTATAGAGCTCCACACTTGAACATGTTTGTGTAGGAGGAGTCCATAATGGATCCACGACTGGTGACCTCTTAATAATTGGATATCCAAACACATATCTGCGAAAGTGAGGCTGTGCGCTCCTCAAAAGCAAAACAGGAAATATTAGTTGGAACAAGAAATCTAATGCCTCTTTATTAGTTTAGGAGGAGTTTAGCAAATCTAACACTTACAAGTCCTATATTTGACCATTTCCTTTGGGATGGATGGCGATGGACTCCAGATTGTTTAATATGGATGGATTGAATCCTATATTCATGGGTGCTCGATGAATATGGAATATTTTCTGTATCTTAGGTAATCTTTTGCACTGAAGACATGATCACTGGCTCTCTTTGGGAAGCAATAAACACTAAGCAACCCAACCTTGAAGCTTCAAAGGTTTGTCTCATCCTATCTACTTTATGATTATGGTGGTTGTAAATGACATGGTGTCACTCAAACACACAACGGATTTAATGGGTTTGAGGTACAACTAACTGCATGTTGTTTCCTCAAGTTCATTAGCAGCCATGTGCGGTTGCTTATGTTATTCTGGTCAAAATTCTATGTCCTTTCCAGATTGCAGGATCACTACCGAGGATTTGCTTTTTATCCGGTCTTACAGGCGAGGAGATGATGATGTTCATTGATGCTTTTCCAGAATCCGGTATTTCTGAGCTATAAACTGAACTCATCTTTGTTAATACATGATGGAATTCATGAATCGTACACCACCCCAACCCCAATCAAAGCCTCAGTTTGACTTTGATTTCAAATAAACTGCAATTTGGCTCTTTTACAAGATCTATATTTAAAAGGAAATCTGCAAACTACTAAGCCCGGATATCACACTTCAGGAGAATACAGATGTCGTTATTCGGATTACATATATGGTCAAAGGATTGTTGTATCGTTTAGGTCAAAACCCCAAAGTCAAACAACCGGGATGTTTAAACTTTGTAGTGTTGTACATGTACACAGGATTAGCAGGAGCCGTGTTTGCAGCCGTCGTACCCAATAGTGCTGATAAGCCATTACAAGAGGTGATTGAAGAGATCATGGGAGATCATGAGATGATGGTATGCTTGTTGTCTGTATGAATCTTTAATCATTAGTACCATTATCGACGTTTTTTATATCTCTTCGTTGATTCCAATTAAATCTTGAATTTCAAATACCATTTCGTATAAATTAATAGTCACAGAACCCACAAATTGAATTGTTGAACAAACAAAAGAAACAAAACAAGGCTTACATTTTCTCATCTAATACTAATGAAAAAGCTTGTGTTCCCCATGTTCTAATTCATTTGTTGTATGATGCAGAAATCACGAGAATCAAGCTAGAGATATCAAGTTAGAATGGCATGAGCAGGGGGTCTCTTCGGGTGCAGTCCCTTTTCCCCATGGATTAGAGGTAAGGTTTACCCTCATCTCACCATTCCCAGACCCTACTATTATGTAGGATTTTGCAGGGTATGATTTTTGTTGTTATACATTGTAACTAAAAAGAATCAGGTTTGTGTCGGTTCATCCAACATTAACAACTTTTGGTTTTTAATGTTTACCATATTTGTAAGATTGATGCCAAACTCAAAATTGCATGTGCAAGCAGATAGTCTTTGACCCTTTGGGATTCTTTTATCAGAAGGCGCACCTAGCCCTGTTATTGAGAATTGGTTGCGGGTCTGCAGTCAACAGCAACCATTAAGGCAACTTATAGAGAATAACTATTTAACTCTATCTAGAAGTTGGTAAACATGACAGTCTTGTACTAGGAGGTTTTACCTGGTGGTAATGCTCTTTGAAGCAACTTTAGCTTCAACCAGTTGGCCAAAAAACTGCTTGGTAGCATGCTGGTCAGAGATTGTCACACGCCCACACTTATCCTGACCTGTTTTTCTCCAAAAATTCTAATGTTTTATTTACCTTGTCAAATGTGATTGCAAAAATTATATTATTTCCATAATGCTTAAAATCTTTTGATGAAGGTTCTATCATAGAACCTTCATCTTTATCAAAAATACACTTAGGTCTGATCAGTTCACCATAAATAAGTAGATCACGATTAGCATCTTTATCAAACTGCCCAGGATTACAGGGAGATCACATGCCTAGAGGCGTTCATTATGATGATCAAACTTTAGTTTAGCAAGATGTTATGATTTACAATCAGTAAAAAGACAAGTGTGTTGATTGTTATTGAAGATCACATGCCTAGAGGCGTTCATTATGATGATCAAACTTTAGTTTAGCAAGATGTTATGATTTACAATCAGTAAAAAGACAACTGTGATGATTGTTATTGAAGATACAAATTACAAAGTACGTTTCTATCATTTATAATTGAGTCAACCCAAGCCATCTAACTTTTTGAGTACCTGACTTGGGGTTGATGATATGACATTTAAGGAAAATCTTACATCATGTCTTTAACCCTGTCTAAAGAAGAGATGCTAGATCATAAGCAACACCCTATCTCATCATCAATGTGTTTTGAATGCATTGGATTTAGATGAGATGAGAAATTCGCACTTAAACATACTTGAGTGGGAACAATCCTAGGATGGGTAACCTCCTTAAAAATTTTCACTTGAGCAACCAAAAACAAAACATTGAACTCCTTATAAACAAAAGAGGCAATATTGATCGGTATGTTAGAGATGTTGGGTGATACAAAACAATTAACAGGAAAACATTAAAAGATTACCAGAACAGATGGAAACTAGTTACAAAGCGACTTCTTGGTCTTTTATAAGCTCATATTTATTATATTATGTTACAGCTTGCCAGGAAAAAAAATCAACAGATAGAAGAACGATGAGCATCCAACCCTAGTGTTGAAGTATGGATTGTCTTCATGGAAACTTCAGGGACCAGTTTTGTATATAGTTGAAAGTATTTTTTTGTTGGTTTTAATGCTTGTTAATAAACACCAGGGACTGAAGATGTAAACGTCTAATTCTCGTTGGGTTATAGATGCAAATTAGTTGTTAATCAGGTTGTTAAGAAGTTGTTAGTGATAGTTATAAAAGAATGGGTTGTATGATCAATTGAGTATCTTTTGATCACTTGTATTCTTTCCATAGTTCATTGACATAATCAAATTGAGTGATTGATTCTTGATCTTGTAGTTTTTGATTCAATTGATTCTAGTTTCATCAATTGGTATCAGAGCGAGGTTGTCGACTCAAAATCAGAGATCGGTTGAATCAAATCGGTGGAGCAATTGCAGTTGATCGGCGGTGAAGTTAAACAATTCCGATCGAGTCTGTGTTCATCATGGGATCAACTAAGTTCGAATTTGAGAAATTTGATGGCAGGAATGATTTTGGGCTGTGGAGGGTTAAGATGAGGGCACTGTTAGTTCATCAAGGTTTGGTGGATGCCCTAAAAGGAACAAACCCTGTGGTATTGCCTGAAGATGCTCCAGACAAAGAAAGACGAGAGAATGATGACAAATGGAAGGGGATCTTGGAGAAGGCTCATAGCGCAATCATCTTGAGTTTGGGTGATCGAGTCTTGAGAGAAGTATCAAAGGAAACAACTGCTGCTGCTCTGTGGTTAAAACTGGAATCACTGTACATGACAAAGTCATTGGCCAATCGTCTCTACCTCAAGAAGAGGTTGTATACTTTCCAAATGACATCAGGTAAAACCATGCAAGATCACACAGATGACTTTAATAAGTTACTGTTAGATCTTGGTAACATTGATGTTGTTTTGGAAGAAGAAGACCAAGCAGTAATCTTCTTGAGTTCATTGCCTCATTCTTATGAGCATTTTGTTGATACTCTAATGTATGGAAGGGAGACATTGACCATGGAGGAGGTATTGTCTGCTGTCAATTCAAGAGAATTGAAGAGAAGATCAGAACACCAAGAAGAGGCAAGCAGTAGTGGGTTAATGGTTAGGGGAAGATCAGATCAGAGGAGTAGATCTAAGAATGTGCATAGATCTAAGTCCAGATTCAAGAGAAGGTGTTACATATGTCAATCAGAGAAGCACCTTAAACGAGATTGCCCTGAAAGAAAGAACAAGAAAACTGAGAATCATAGTTATAAGTATGGAGGTAACACATCTCCTGAATCTTCAACAGATGGGTATGAAAGTTCAGATGTGTTAATGATATCAAAAGCAGTCAATAGTGATTCGTGGGTAATGGACTCGGGCTGCTCTTACCATATGTGTCCCTTTAAAGAATACTTCAAAGAATTAAAGATGGAAGATCTTGGTGAAGTAAAGATGGGAGATGATAGAGCCTGCAGGATTCAAGGGTATGGTACTGTAACCTTGAACTTAAACAATGGAACTGTTGTAGATTTGCAGGATGTCAGGTATATTCCTCAATTAACAAAGAATCTCATTTCATTGGGAACATTTGAAAAGGCTGGGTATAGTGTTAATTTGAGAAATGGTAAAGCTAAAGTCATTAAGGGGTCTATGGTAGTTCTAACTGGGTCTAGAACTGGAAATAACTTGTATTTGTTGGATGGGTATGCCAAGAGTGGATCTGTGTCTATAGTTGCAGAAAATAATGAAAATCTGCCTATGTTGTGGCATAGGAGATTAGGACATATGAGTGGTCAAGGCCTTGTAGAGTTAAAGAAACAACAAGCTGTAGATAGTCTAAGTAGTGGTGAGTTTGGGTTCTGTGAACATTGTATTATGGGCAAATCCCATAGGGTAAAGTTCACTAAGGGTAAACATTACACTAAAGGGATTCTAGACTATGTACATGCAGACTTGTGGGGGCCAACTCAAACTGCATCTATAGGGGGTGGTCATTATTTCTTGTCAATAATTGATGACTATTCAAGAAGACTTTGGGTGTTCATTTTGAAACATAAACATGAAACCTTCACAAAGTTTAAAGAATGGAAAATAATGGTTGAAACTCAAACTGGTAAGAAAGTCAAAAAGTTGAGAACAGACAATGGTTTAGAGTTTTGCAACCATGAGTTTAGTCAATTATGTAAAGAATGTGGTATGACTAGGCATCTAACAGTTCCTGGCACCCCTCAACAGAATGGCTTAGTTGAAAGGATGAATAGAACCATTCTAGATAAGGTTAGATGTATGTTACATGAATCTGGTTTGACTAAAAGGTTTTGGGCTGAGGCTGTGAACACAGCTGCTTATTTGATTAATAGGTCACCATCATCTGCAATAGGTATGATGGTACCTATGGAGAAGTGGACTGGTGTTAAAGTAGATTACAGCAATTTAAGAGTATTTGGGTCACTTGCTTATGCTCATATTAAGCAAGATAAACTAGAACCAAGGGCTCTTAAATGTGTGTTTCTGGGGTATTCACATGAAGTCAAAGGGTACAGGTTGTGGTCCCTTGAACAGGAAGGTATTAAAGTAATGCTAAGCAGGGATGTCACTTTTAATGAAGAAGTGATGTACAAAGATTTGTTAAAAGGTGAAGATGCAGGGGCTAAAGAAGTCAACAAGGATGTATCAATTGAGGTGGAGGATAATGAGTTAGATTGTGATCCAGAACCTATAACATCTGATGATGCAAAATCAGATGGTACCTCTGATGGCAATGCCGAAGGAGGTACATCAAATAGGGCTTCTAGTTCTGTTCAGACTAGCCTAGCTAAGAGCAGACCTAGAAGGAACATTATCCCTCCAATTAGATACAGGTCAGATAATATTGATGACTTAACAGCATTTGTGTTCTTATCTGCACAGCAAGATAGCATGATTGAACCTTTGTCATTTCAAGAAGCTGTGAAATCCAAAGAGAAACATCAGTGGATAGCAGCCATGGAAGATGAAATGAAGTCTTTGTATGAGAATGAGACATGGATATTAGTAGACAAGCCCAAAGATAAAAGACTAATAGACTGCAAGTGGCTATATAAGTTGAAAGATGATGTGCAGGGTGGACCTCCAAGGTTCAAAGCCAGGCTTGTGGCTAAGGGATTCACACAAAAGGCTGGTGTGGATTATAATGAGATTTTTTCCCCTGTGGTAAAGCACACATCCATTAGATTGCTGTTGGCAATTACTGCACAATTGGATTATGAGCTGGAACAGCTAGATGTGAAAACAGCATTTCTACATGGATCATTGGATGAGACCATATACATGAAACAGCCTCCAGGTTTTTGAGGTGGAGAATCATGAAGATAAAGTGTGCCTGCTAAAGAGATCATTATATGGATTAAAACAATCACCTAGACAATGGTATATTAGATTTGATGAGTATATCATAAGTCAAGGATTTAAGAAGAGCTGCTATGATAACTGTGTTTACTATAGAGAGTATGCAAAAGGAGAGTTTGTATACTTGCTATTGTATGTTGATGATATGTTGGTGGCTTGTAAAAGCAAAGAGGAGATCAGGGCTACAAAACAACTGTTAATGAGTGAATTTGACATGAAAGAGCTTGGAAGTGCTAAGAAAATACTGGGCATGGAAATTCACAGAGACAGGAAATTAAAGCAGCTAAGATTGACTCAAACAGGATACTTAAACAAGATTTTGCAGTGCTATGGAATGGATAAGTCTAAGACTGTCATTACACCATTAGCACAACATTTTAAGTTGTCTAATAGGGATTCACCTACATCAGAAGAAGGGAAGCTTGAAATGAGTAGGATTCCATATGCAAATGCAGTGGGATGTTTAATGTATCTTATGGTTTGTACACGGCCAGACATAGTATATGCAGTAAGTGTGGTTAGCAGGTATATATCTTGTCCAGGAAAGTTGCATTGGAATGCTGTCAAATGGATTTTCAGGTATTTGAATGGTACAAGGGAAGTTGGTCTGGTTTATGGTAAAGATCAAGGTGCAGAAAGCAAAATACTAGGATATGCAGACAGTGATTTTGCTAAAGACTTAGATAATGGAAGATCTATGACAGGTTATGTGTTTACTTTGTATGGAAGTGTGGTTAGTTGGAAAGCAACATTGCAGTCAACTGTTGCTTTGTCATCAACTGAGGCAGAGTTTGTGGCTTTGACTGAAGCAGTCAAAGAATCTCTGTGGTTAAAGGGTGTTATTACTGAATTGGGCATTGAGTTGCTGAGTAATGTGGTGTTATGTGATAACAGAGGAGCCGTGCAGTTGGCTAGAAATCAAGTGCATAATGAAAGGACTAAGCATGTTAGGGTAAAGCTGTATTTCATAAGAGACTATGTGAAGTCAAAGGAGGTTGAGATACAAGAGGTTGATACTTTGGATAATGGTGCTGATATGCTTACTAAGTCATTGCCTGGTCCTAAGTTTGAATATTGTATGGAGATGTTGAATATTGAATGAAGATTAATCCAAGGTGGAGATTGTTGAAGTATGGATTGTCTTCATGGAAACTTCAGGGACCAGTTTTGTATATAGTTGAAAGTATTTTTTGTTGGTTTTAATGCTTGTTAATAAACACCAGGGACTGAAGATGTAAACGTCTAATTCTCGTTGGGTTATAGATGCAAATTAGTTGTTAATCAGGTTGTTAAGAAGTTGTTAGTGATAGTTATAAAAGAATGGGTTGTATGATCAATTGAGTATCTTTTGATCACTTGTATTCTTTCCATAGTTCATTGACATAATCAAATTGAGTGATTGATTCTTGATCTTGTAGTTTTTGATTCAATTGATTCTAGTTTCATCAATTGGTATCAGAGCGAGGTTGTCGACTCAAAATCAGAGATCGGTTGAATCAAATCGGTGGAGCAATTGCAGTTGATCGGCGGTGAAGTTAAACAATTCCGATCGAGTCTGTGTTCATCATGGGATCAACTAAGTTCGAATTTGAGAAATTTGATGGCAGGAATGATTTTGGGCTGTGGAGGGTTAAGATGAGGGCACTGTTAGTTCATCAAGGTTTGGTGGATGCCCTAAAAGGAACAAACCCTGTGGTATTGCCTGAAGATGCTCCAGACAAAGAAAGACGAGAGAATGATGACAAATGGAAGGGGATCTTGGAGAAGGCTCATAGCGCAATCATCTTGAGTTTGGGTGATCGAGTCTTGAGAGAAGTATCAAAGGAAACAACTGCTGCTGCTCTGTGGTTAAAACTGGAATCACTGTACATGACAAAGTCATTGGCCAATCGTCTCTACCTCAAGAAGAGGTTGTATACTTTCCAAATGACATCAGGTAAAACCATGCAAGATCACACAGATGACTTTAATAAGTTACTGTTAGATCTTGGTAACATTGATGTTGTTTTGGAAGAAGAAGACCAAGCAGTAATCTTCTTGAGTTCATTGCCTCATTCTTATGAGCATTTTGTTGATACTCTAATGTATGGAAGGGAGACATTGACCATGGAGGAGGTATTGTCTGCTGTCAATTCAAGAGAATTGAAGAGAAGATCAGAACACCAAGAAGAGGCAAGCAGTAGTGGGTTAATGGTTAGGGGAAGATCAGATCAGAGGAGTAGATCTAAGAATGTGCATAGATCTAAGTCCAGATTCAAGAGAAGGTGTTACATATGTCAATCAGAGAAGCACCTTAAACGAGATTGCCCTGAAAGAAAGAACAAGAAAACTGAGAATCATAGTTATAAGTATGGAGGTAACACATCTCCTGAATCTTCAACAGATGGGTATGAAAGTTCAGATGTGTTAATGATATCAAAAGCAGTCAATAGTGATTCGTGGGTAATGGACTCGGGCTGCTCTTACCATATGTGTCCCTTTAAAGAATACTTCAAAGAATTAAAGATGGAAGATCTTGGTGAAGTAAAGATGGGAGATGATAGAGCCTGCAGGATTCAAGGGTATGGTACTGTAACCTTGAACTTAAACAATGGAACTGTTGTAGATTTGCAGGATGTCAGGTATATTCCTCAATTAACAAAGAATCTCATTTCATTGGGAACATTTGAAAAGGCTGGGTATAGTGTTAATTTGAGAAATGGTAAAGCTAAAGTCATTAAGGGGTCTATGGTAGTTCTAACTGGGTCTAGAACTGGAAATAACTTGTATTTGTTGGATGGGTATGCCAAGAGTGGATCTGTGTCTATAGTTGCAGAAAATAATGAAAATCTGCCTATGTTGTGGCATAGGAGATTAGGACATATGAGTGGTCAAGGCCTTGTAGAGTTAAAGAAACAACAAGCTGTAGATAGTCTAAGTAGTGGTGAGTTTGGGTTCTGTGAACATTGTATTATGGGCAAATCCCATAGGGTAAAGTTCACTAAGGGTAAACATTACACTAAAGGGATTCTAGACTATGTACATGCAGACTTGTGGGGGCCAACTCAAACTGCATCTATAGGGGGTGGTCATTATTTCTTGTCAATAATTGATGACTATTCAAGAAGACTTTGGGTGTTCATTTTGAAACATAAACATGAAACCTTCACAAAGTTTAAAGAATGGAAAATAATGGTTGAAACTCAAACTGGTAAGAAAGTCAAAAAGTTGAGAACAGACAATGGTTTAGAGTTTTGCAACCATGAGTTTAGTCAATTATGTAAAGAATGTGGTATGACTAGGCATCTAACAGTTCCTGGCACCCCTCAACAGAATGGCTTAGTTGAAAGGATGAATAGAACCATTCTAGATAAGGTTAGATGTATGTTACATGAATCTGGTTTGACTAAAAGGTTTTGGGCTGAGGCTGTGAACACAGCTGCTTATTTGATCAATAGGTCACCATCATCTGCAATAGGTATGATGGTACCTATGGAGAAGTGGACTGGTGTTAAAGTAGATTACAGCAATTTAAGAGTATTTGGGTCACTTGCTTATGCTCATATTAAGCAAGATAAACTAGAACCAAGGGCTCTTAAATGTGTGTTTCTGGGGTATTCACATGAAGTCAAAGGGTACAGGTTGTGGTCCCTTGAACAGGAAGGTATTAAAGTAATGCTAAGCAGGGATGTCACTTTTAATGAAGAAGTGATGTACAAAGATTTGTTAAAAGGTGAAGATGCAGGGGCTAAAGAAGTCAACAAGGATGTATCAATTGAGGTGGAGGATAATGAGTTAGATTGTGATCCAGAACCTATAACATCTGATGATGCAAAATCAGATGGTACCTCTGATGGCAATGCCGAAGGAGGTACATCAAATAGGGCTTCTAGTTCTGTTCAGACTAGCCTAGCTAAGAGCAGACCTAGAAGGAACATTATCCCTCCAATTAGATACATGTCAGATAACATTGATGACTTAACAGCATTTGTGTTCTTATCTGCACAGCAAGATAGCATGATTGAACCTTTGTCATTTCAAGAAGCTGTGAAATCCAAAGAGAAACATCAGTGGATAGCAGCCATGGAAGATGAAATGAAGTCTTTGTATGAGAATGAGACATGGATATTAGTAGACAAGCCCAAAGATAAAAGACTAATAGACTGCAAGTGGCTATATAAGTTGAAAGATGATGTGCAGGGTGGACCTCCAAGGTTCAAAGCCAGGCTTGTGGCTAAGGGATTCACACAAAAGGCTGGTGTGGATTATAATGAGATTTTTTCCCCTGTGGTAAAGCACACATCCATTAGATTGCTGTTGGCAATTACTGCACAATTGGATTATGAGCTGGAACAGCTAGATGTGAAAACAGCATTTCTACATGGATCATTGGATGAGACCATATACATGAAACAGCCTCCAGGTTTTTGAGGTGGAGAATCATGAAGATAAAGTGTGCCTGCTAAAGAGATCATTATATGGATTAAAACAATCACCTAGACAATGGTATATTAGATTTGATGAGTATATCATAAGTCAAGGATTTAAGAAGAGCTGCTATGATAACTGTGTTTACTATAGAGAGTATGCAAAAGGAGAGTTTGTATACTTGCTATTGTATGTTGATGATATGTTGGTGGCTTGTAAAAGCAAAGAGGAGATCAGGGCTACAAAACAACTGTTAATGAGTGAATTTGACATGAAAGAGCTTGGAAGTGCTAAGAAAATACTGGGCATGGAAATTCACAGAGACAGGAAATTAAAGCAGCTAAGATTGACTCAAACAGGATACTTAAACAAGATTTTGCAGTGCTATGGAATGGATAAGTCTAAGACTGTCATTACACCATTAGCACAACATTTTAAGTTGTCTAATAGGGATTCACCTACATCAGAAGAAGGGAAGCTTGAAATGAGTAGGATTCCATATGCAAATGCAGTGGGATGTTTAATGTATCTTATGGTTTGTACACGGCCAGACATAGTATATGCAGTAAGTGTGGTTAGCAGGTATATATCTTGTCCAGGAAAGTTGCATTGGAATGCTGTCAAATGGATTTTCAGGTATTTGAATGGTACAAGGGAAGTTGGTCTGGTTTATGGTAAAGATCAAGGTGCAGAAAGCAAAATACTAGGATATGCAGACAGTGATTTTGCTAAAGACTTAGATAATGGAAGATCTATGACAGGTTATGTGTTTACTTTGTATGGAAGTGTGGTTAGTTGGAAAGCAACATTGCAGTCAACTGTTGCTTTGTCATCAACTGAGGCAGAGTTTGTGGCTTTGACTGAAGCAGTCAAAGAATCTCTGTGGTTAAAGGGTGTTATTACTGAATTGGGCATTGAGTTGCTGAGTAATGTGGTGTTATGTGATAACAGAGGAGCCGTGCAGTTGGCTAGAAATCAAGTGCATAATGAAAGGACTAAGCATGTTAGGGTAAAGCTGTATTTCATAAGAGACTATGTGAAGTCAAAGGAGGTTGAGATACAAGAGGTTGATACTTTGGATAATGGTGCTGATATGCTTACTAAGTCATTGCCTGGTCCTAAGTTTGAATATTGTATGGAGATGTTGAATATTGAATGAAGATTAATCCAAGGTGGAGATTGTTGAAGTATGGATTGTCTTCATGGAAACTTCAGGGACCAGTTTTGTATATAGTTGAAAGTATTTTTTTGTTGGTTTTAATGCTTGTTAATAAACACCAGGGACTGAAGATGTAAACGTCTAATTCTCGTTGGGTTATAGATGCAAATTAGTTGTTAATCAGGTTGTTAAGAAGTTGTTAGTGATAGTTATAAAAGAATGGGTTGTATGATCAATTGAGTATCTTTTGATCACTTGTATTCTTTCCATAGTTCATTGACATAATCAAATTGAGTGATTGATTCTTGATCTTGTAGTTTTTGATTCAATTGATTCTAGTTTCATCACCTAGTATATTAATAAGTTAAGAACCAGCTCAATCGGCTAAAAAATAAAACTACTGTGAACTGCAGTGCTATAAACATTCGGATCAGTGTAATTCTTTTACTGCAACAATGGATTTTGATTGATCATCTAATCATACAAACCTTCATCAAGCCATATATCAACTAAGAAGTCTACCATCTCCTGCCAAAAATCATCAAAATGACAATTAGAATGTGGTTGGTCCGGTCAACTCAAACGCTGACATAGTTCACAGTGCTTTGATCAAATTAAAGGGCATCCACATAAGAAAATTGTCCAAATTTCATAGAAGAGGTGTTTTTAAGCTTACGGGCAGAGGGATTGGCTCGGGAAAACAATCGTTATTTGAAAGCAGGTCCTCATATGTAGTTGACCAGCTGCAACACAGAATTTCAAATCTTGAGATTAAACAAACCAGCATGTTGACCTTTTGAGGTCAAGTGAATAAGCATCCGGCTTTAGAAATTTAATCGATTTCTTGAAAACTTCAAGAAAAGCAGCATATAGGTTCCAATTCGCGATCCCAGCATTACAATTACATTTTGTCTAAATTTTAGAGTCTAAATACGGATAATTTAACTCAACATGTTAATTTAAGCATAAGTAAGTATATCAATTTCAAAGTCGAAAATGTATTTGACCTCAAACTAAACCAAACCTTACCTTATGATTGGGTCTTCTGGTGTTCTTCCTCTTTGTGATCTTTGAGATCGATCTCCAACCCATTTTCTTCTGCTCTCATTCCAAGCAATCACACCTATAAAACAATTTAGACATGTTAAGTAAGAAAGACTTTGACATGATATCATTTTGCTCTTGCATGTCATCGAATTTGAAGTAAAACTCACCGTGGTTAATAATTAGAGTGGTGTTAGTTCCATTTTTGTCAGGAAGCTTTCTTGCTTCTTTTGCTGGTGAAGACATTTCTAAGGGTCTCTTGTCATTGACCCGTGAATTTCCGTTATTGACTTCCACCATCATAATAGATTGGGTCGTGAAGTTGTGTCGATTTCCATCATGTTTACAGCAGCTCAAATCATGTTTACAACATGCTTTTTGCGGTTAATATTGTATTAATATCAGAATCTAAAACGATGCTTAACGACAAGCTAGAGCAGTAGAGAGCAGCACTAGAGCACAGAGGATTAAGGATAAGTCGCTCTAAGACGGAATACATGCATTGCAACTTTGGTGACGAGGCGGAAGAGGACACCCAAGTCAGTATCCAGGGTATGCCGGTCCCACGAACGTCTAGGTTCAAATACCTGGGCTCGTACCTGCAGGAAGACGGAGAGATACACAGCGATGTAGCGCACCGCGTTCAAGTAGGATGGTGCAAGTGGAGATCAACATCAGGGATTCTATGTGATAAGAGGTTTCCAGCGAAACTAAAGGGAAAACTATACAGAGTGGCGGTACGCCCAGCTATGCTATATGGAACAGACTGCTGGGCCATAAAGAAATCACACGAGAAACAAATAGAGGTTGCAGAAATGCAAATGCTGAGGTGGATGTGTGGAAACACAAAAATGAATCGGATAAGAAACGAAGTGTTTCGTTAGAAGTTAGAAGTGGCTTCTATTGCAGACAAAATACGAGAGGGAAGATTAAGATGGTTTGGGCATGTCAAGAGAAGACCAATGGCTGCACCGGTTAGAGCAGTAGAGAACATCATCCTAGAGGGTAGGAAGTGTAGAGGAAGACCTAGGTTGACTTGGGAAGAGAAAATTAGGAAAGATATGGTACACTTGCACCTCTCCGAGCAAATGATCGAGGATAGGAGTGAGGAAAGGCGTAGAATCAAAATTAAGGACTTTTAATGGGTTCTGCATCTAGGAAGGGACTTTTTGATTGCGTCTTGCAGGGCTTGTTGTGTATGTAGCCCGCTTCTGCCCTTTTTAGGGGAATCTTGCTGCTTCTATGATGTATGCTTGTTCATTTTTTTCCTTTTGGTGATATTTTTCTGTATGTTGTATGTTGTGTGCTGTATCATTTATCGTATTTTTGATTATATACTGATTCACTAGCGTTATGGCTTTTCATAGTGAGTCGGGGGTCTCTTTGGAAGCGGTCTCTCCACCTATCTGGGTAGAGGAAAGACTTGCCTACACCTACCCCTCCTAGACCCTGCTCTTGAGCGGGATATACTGGGTTTGTTTGTTTGTTTGTTTGTTTACAGCAGTTCAAATATATGTGTTTTTCTACAGGAAAAACGCTCGGTTTTTAGAAAAAGGTTCAGTTATTTGGAAAAGTGCTCGAATTTTATTTCTTTCTTTACACATGAAACAAAATGAAAATTACCATCAAATCTTAACTTGTTCCTTCCACACCATAATAGAGGCAACAAACAAACAACATCATATCTCACCCAAGATCGACATCGACATGGACATGGACATGGACATGGATGATGCATCCATACAATACAAAAAAGAAGATAACAGTTTGGCGGCCTGTTCTAATTAACTAATTGCACAGAGTTGAATGAGATGTGCTTTGATATTAGTTAAATGTGT
The DNA here is from genome assembly GCA_024085815.1 of Flaveria linearis. NCBI lineage: Eukaryota > Viridiplantae > Streptophyta > Magnoliopsida > Asterales > Asteraceae > Flaveria > Flaveria linearis. The sequence continues at coordinate 36,735 of JABSNV010001386.1, forward strand.
AAAAAAATGATATTATGAATTGTCAAGTGATCCTTTGATTTGTATGCTGTTATTTGAAGAAAAGGCAGGGGCCAATAGATCGATATCATAGTCATCACTCCTTGAAACCTTCCAAAATCAACCAAGATCCAACTTTTATTTATTTATTTATTTTTTTTGAAACGGCTGGTTAGTCGTTAGTTATTAGTATCACCAAGTTAGTAATATTCACCCATGCAAAGGCAAAGCCTCGCACCTCCCCTTGACCACTAACGCAAGTGATCATTGGCATTCAACCAAGATCCAACTAGCATTCATAAATCAAAAACCCAGGAGATTGATATCGGGTTGTCAAGCCTAATCAAAAACAATTTATAAGGTTCCAAACTCACCTAAGATAGCTAGGGTAAGTCGGGTCGATCCACAGGGAATATGTGGAAAGTTTTGTAGTTTAAATCTAAAAGTTTGTAGCTTGATTACAAAAACTTAGTAAAAATGACTAATCGAGAAAAGTAACGAACTTTATGATTAATTGAGTTGCAAACAATAATGTAAAAAGGTAATCTTCTCCGGATTCAGGTTTACTACTTAGATTTGCTTTGAGTGTTCATAAAAGTCATATAAGCTTAACGGGTCAATTTGGGTAAAAACAATAGATTGAATAAGACTGTTGTTAAAGAACTACTCGAGTCATATCTTATGTTTGTGATACTCAATCCCATCCAACATTAATGTTTCCAGATGAAAAGAAATCTAAAACAATCAAAGTGGAACAAGTGAATTGAAAGCAACACACATATTTTAGAGTTTTCAACCAACAAATAATGTACTCGGCTTAAACTACCGTGTTCAAACATTAACTCAACCATAAATCATCAAGAACAAATCATAGTAATAAACCTTACTACCCAAAGAAGATTACTAGGAGATTAGCTAGACATGGTAATGAAGAACACCAAATCAAAATCAAAATTAAACATCGTATCTAACGTTAAGGAATCTAACCGAATGATTAGAAACACTTGAAAAGCCTTGAAATCGCCTCTCGGGAGCCTCTTGGAAGCCTTGGGGACGAAAGGGGGCGACTATGGAGGTGTAGAATGGAAGATATCCCCCAAAACCTAATTTTCGCGACTTATAAATGATTTCAGCGTGTCCAGTACCGTAGGTCATGTTTCTGCTGTAAGTTACGCCAGGGCCATTCTGTTTTTCTTGAACTGATGCGCCGTAGGTCAGGTTTCCGCCGTAGGTCATGGTCGACCAACTTTGTCCGATTCTTGTTTTCTTCATAACTTTTTCGTTCGGACTCCTTTTCCTCCCCGTTTGCGGCCACATTCTCGTAATTGAATTCTCTTTCATCTCATCTATCATGATCTTTGATTATCATCCATGTGCATTCTTCAAAACTCCTCAAATGATTGCGTTTAACCTACAAAACATCAAATCATCGTAGTTAACTTGTTCAACACAATCTCTTACACTTGACCATATTAAATGCATTAAATTTAACCAATTAACCATGATAAACCTCATTCTAAACCCCTAGCATCACATCCCCACACTTGTTTCTCGTTTGTCCTCGAGCGAGGTTGATTTTAAAAATCAAGAATTCAAGTCAAACAAAAATTAGGTGAGCACATAAACGCACACATACCAAACTCGATTAAGGTTCAAGGGCATACCTAATTCCCAAGTTAGCAACTATGACCCGTTAACAACCACAAACCTCTAACCCGCTGGACTGCCTAACTAAGATTCTCAAACTCTAGGTGGTTCCCTTGCACATATCATACCCCTCACAATAAAACTCTCCACTCGGTGTAAATTCTGGCTCGACCAAAGATGTGCCGGTATTTATGAAGCACTCAAGCAATGATGAAAACTAGTGAGCATAGGCTTGTAAAACAATCAAATCTCCACTCACTAACACGAGATTGCACACCAATCATGAGGGCTTTTCAAAGGTTGTAATGTTAGGCTTAGGTTCGGGTAAGGATAATTTAGGGTATAAGTGACTAAAGTGATGAAAAACTTGAGTTAATTACTTTATTCAACGACTTCAAATCCTTTAACTACTCTTTACTTCAAAACACAATTTTTTTCTTGTCTAATACTTCCGTCTTTCAACTTCACTATTTCGACATAGTTTTCTTTTCCTTCCATTTTTTTTCTCTTTTAAGAATAAAACTTAACAAAACATAACGGGATTTACTATGCTTAACAATCCCCAACTACAACTTCAAAATATTATATCAAATAAAACTTAACACTACTACCATTAATTAACTCAAGTTCCATCACATGGGTAAATAAGTGAATAGGCTATACAAAAGGCTAGTAGGTTAAGAAGTTTAGTGAAACAAATGAATGGGAGAAGGCTCAAAATTGGCTACTACGGTTAAACGTTAAATAGGTGGGTCCTATGGGGATATCCTATGGTTAATCCTAATGCCTCAATCATTTTAATGGGAATCCCGGTTTCAAGCTTCAATATGCACGCGCTCCACAAGTTCTACCATTAGACTGCATCATTGCACACTCAAACAAGCAAATATATCTAATAATATCAAATAATAGGCTTCTCACATATGGAAACGGTGGGATCGGGCTACCGACATGACATGTGCAAGTTTACTACACCCAAGGTTTGCCACCCCTAGCTAGGCATTCCCTTTCCAACTTCCATTAACCGACCGGGTTGAAACCTTTGGGGAATTAACCCTGACCAAGAACCTTAACCAATGATTAGTATTTTTAGAGAAAAACGTTAAAAATTTTCAAATTTTCAATTTTTGTCCAAATTTCCATTTCTCCAAAATATGTGTCTACCTATGAATCCCCCATCCCCACACTTGGGATACATTGTCCCCAATGTATGGGTTTTTCAAGAAAATCCAACCTTTCAATCTCCTTTGGACTTTCCCATCTACGTTATCAAGGTTCTTTGACTCGACTCACAATGCAAGACAAACATGAACATAAACAAGCTACTTATTTCCTAAGACATAACATAAAGAGTTCAGACATCAAACACCACCCACCCCCCATATTGTTCTATTATCCTTGCCACCAACCCGAAACATAAACAATTAAGCACACAACCACATAAGATAATCTAGTGCAAATTAGAGCAATTGGACCTGATCGATCGGAACAATCACGATCAGCGATTGCCCCCAAAGTATCGTGACTGACGTTGTCCAAATATACTGTTCAGCTCGTCCATCCATTCACTGGAATGGAATGCACCCCCTTGTGGTCCGCTACTGCTTCCTTCTCCACTCTGTTGCTGATGAAACTGCTGCACCTCAAGCTGTTGTTGCTGAAATTGTATCGGATCAATCCATTCCGAGTGATGCCACTCGGGTCTCGGCAACCTCTCCCCTCCATCATAGGGTGGAAGAGTGAGGTAGTTGATTGGTGGTGGTGCTTGTACAAACGGCTCTCCGCGGTGGTAAGCTTCATGATAACCAAGCTGCTGATGTGACTCCCAGTTGTTGTTGACTTGAATTTCTTGATGCACAAGATTAACACGATTCCAATGGTTTTGATTTGCTATGACTGCTTGAGCATCATCTGCCGCTTGCAACCTGCTGTGTTGTTATAAATCCCAATTGTTTTGATTGTAGGTAGGCCACATGCCAAATCCTTCTGGCCTACACTCCTGCACCCGAGTCCACATGTCATCAGGCATTGGGTATGGGGGTCTTATGACTGGCTCCTCTTCCTCATTTGGGTTATTCAAATCATCCTCATCTTCACTATCCTCACTGTCAGCTTCACTTTCCTCACCTGATCCCAATGGCCTTGCATCCAGTCGTTTCACTTTAATCTTTTCCCCATTCTTATGTTTCCACCTTGCATACCTATCATTTGTACTCCATTCCCAACCTACTCGAGCCATAAGAACTACATTGAATGGTTCCAGGTCTTTGACAATATAACTCGTTGGCATTTCATATGCCGAATGAGCAATCACCTTAAAGTGTTTGAATAGGGCCTGAATCAACCTACAGTGGGGGATAATCTGTTTAGCCTTAGTGATACGGGCCATCCAAATGTTCATCATGGCTAAGTAGCAAAATGACATTGTGTGATCCCCTGTCATGATAGAGTAGAGAACAGGTACATCACAAAACCGCACCGATTCCTTGTCCCCCCTGCAAGGCATCACATTCTGGGTTACAATGGTTTGAATCAACCTTGCTTCCTTCTTCAAGTCCACCCTTTTCATTGTATTGGTTTTACCGGGTTTAGAAATTGTATCCCTCATCAACTCCCACCATGGACTGTTGTCTGCTCTATTCCACAGGTTGTCTTCAGCAGGAAATTCATATTGGTTGGTGGGTAGAGAATCAAATGGTGCCAACTTTTTTATGTTGGTCATGGACATTGTAACCTTTTGCCCTCGGCAATATCCCACCAGTTTCATTTGCTGACTGTTCTTTGGCCCTTCCATCTGCAGTGTACTAACCCATTCATCTATTGCTGATGCAAACACTTTGTCTTCCTCCTGGTCATAACACTTAAGCACTGCTTACCAACCCAGTTTTTTAAATCTTTCATGTACCTGGTGATGGGCAAACAATGATTCAGGGACCTCTCTTTCCACCAAATATGCTTCTTTTCTGTCTCTCATTTTGGACATCTTTTCTTCCCATAGACTTGGTTGAAATCTAGGGTGAAACTTTGTCAAAGGTCCACCCTTCCACTTAGGTATGTCCTCCATCATCACTTCCTCTCGCAATGGCCTTGGTTCATCCATGATTGTCAAGGGTGGATTTGCCTTCTTTGCCTTCTTAGAAGGTCCAGCTTGTTCTTTCCCAGATCGTCCCATCTGCACATATTAAACCATAAACAATCAAAAGAACTGTTTGGTCCAACCAACCTATATAACTAACGAAACAAGTGTGAAATAACCAAATCCCCACACTTGCTTCATTGCATGCCATTAGTGGTGGTTACTCTTAGGATGATCATTGAGTTGAGCACTTTTAATGAGTTACATAACGAACTTCAAACCTTAGCACTAGCATAATGCTTTACTATTTTCATTAGATTAGTTTCTCAACAACAATTGATCCACTTTACGCTTTATGCACCACTAAATTGGAACTTACATGTTTAATGACCACCACTAAAGTAACATATGACAATTAACATCACAAGCCAACATCAACCATCAACCTAATCCCCTCATAACATTCCTAGCTAACAAATTTTGGGCTACATTTTAAGGAGTACCATTGTCTTAAACATGGGATCTACCTATTGTAAATCCGTTCATACAAACCATTAGTCACTTTCATCATGCACAATTCAACTAAAATGCTAAAACTCATATGAACAACTAAACTAAAACATCACACTTCATCCATTCATACAATATGGCGAGAAAATCATACCTTTGTAGTTTTAGGAGGTTATTATGAACTTTAGCACCAAGAAATTCAACCCGAAAGTGAAAAATTCAAACTTTAAAATTTAAGGGTTCGTGACCCACGCGCAGATTTACCAAAAACGAGTTGGAATTTGAAGAAACTAACCTCGGATTCTTGTTCCTCTCGAAAAGTTACTCAATTTAGACTCAAGAACCGCTCGATTTGGTTAAGAATCGAGAAAGTTATGGTTGAGGGAGGTTGGGTGTTCTTAAGAGAGTTTAGGGAAGAAGAAGAAGAATTATGGTTACAAAGTGGAGTTTGATCTGATTTTAGTATTTGTTGTACAAGAAAACAAGTTAGAAAAATATGCAAAAGACCCCCTCCTAGTTTCCCTTTTTGCAAAATGTTTTTTTTTCTTCTTCGCGCAGCCACAGTAAGACCTATTCCCACCGTAAGCCACGGTGGGGTCTTCCTGCTTTTGTCCCTTCGAACCTGCCGTAAGCCGCATGCCCACCGTAGGCTACGGTGGGCCCTTTCTGTTTTTTCCGCAGCTCCTCTTTACCGTAAGATATCTCCCCACCGTAGGTTACGGTGGGGTCTTCCTGTTTTTTTTTGCTTCGGGACCGCCGTAAGGTTCCTCCCCACCGTAGGTTACGGTGGGGCGATTCTGTTTTCTGGTTGCTTTCTACCATAATTTACGGTTCTATGGTGACCTACGGTAGTTTGCAATTTTTTTTAATATAACTATAATAAACCCAAAAATAACTTAAACTTATGCTAAATTAATTATAACCCTATAATAAAATTATCGTTTAAGTATCGTATAATGTGCTTTAAATCACCACCCCCACTTTTTGAATCGAGTCGTCCTCGACTCACGGTTTTGTAAAAGGGAACGTACCTGATTGGGTGATGATAAAAGAGCTACGATCGCTTAACGAAACAGAACAAAACAAAACAAAACACATGAAATGACGGAAATGTCACGAAAACGAATAAAAAGAACTAAAAACTCACAAACACGGGTTGCCTCCCGGAAGCGCTACGTTTAAAAGGCTATAGCTCGACTCATACTTCCTTCCAGCCTCAGACCGGGTTAGAAACCCGGATAGTGACCGATAAAAGCTCGTCGGTCTGCTTATTCGGCCCGTTCAAGTCGTTTGGTCGCAAATATGGTTTTAACCGATGGCCGTTCACCACTTGTCGGGTGTGGTCATCAAAATCTTCGATTTCGATGTCTCCCGAGTTCCCTATCCGTATGATTTTATAAGGACCTGTCCACTCACTCTTTAACTTACCTGGGAACAACTTTAAGCGGGAATTGTATAACCACACCAAACTTCCCACTTCAAAGTTTTTTAGGCTTAATTTCGCATCGCGCACGCGTTTCATATTGTCTTTGTAGATTGAGGCATTTTCGTACGCTTCTTCCCGTAACTCCTCTAGCTCTGTTAAACTCATCCGTCTCTGTTTACCTGCAGTGTCATAATCAAAGTTAGCCTCTTTAATGGCCCATAATACATGATGAGCTAATTCTAACGGCAAGTGGCAGCCCTTCCCGTAAACCAACCGGTAAGGGGTGGTTCCAATCGGTGTTTTGTAGGCAGTACGATATGCCCACAAGGCGTCATTCAATTTGTTAGACCATCCTTGCGGTCAGGTCGTACTGTCTTTTGTAAAATCTCCTTGATTTGTCGATTTGACACCTCCACCTGGCCACTTGTTTATGGATGATAAGGTGTGGCAATCCTATGATCAACACCATATCGCTTAAGCAATTTACCAAAATTAAAATTTTTGAAATGTGATCCCCCATCACTTATGATCACATGGGGCACCCCAAATCGACAGAAAATGTTGGTTTGAACAAATTTGCACACGACACTATGGTCATTGGTCTTTGTGGCAATGGCTTCGACCCACTTTGACACATAATCGACCGCTAATAGGACGTATAAATTGCCAAATGAGTTGGGGAAGGGCCCCATGAAATCAATACCCCAGACATCAAAGATGTCACTACTAGGATTGGTTGCATGGGCATCTCATTTCGTTTGGTGATACTACCCATCTTTTGGCAATTTGTATATGTTTTTGCAAACTCAAAAGCATCCTTAAAAATAGTAGGCCAAAATAGCCCACATTGTAACACTCGATGCCCTGTTTTCTGGCCACTAAAATGACCGCCACATGCAGATGCATGCGCCAAAGACAATACATCCGGCATCTCTGAATCCAGAACACCTCGTCTGATCAGTTGGTCAGCCCCTATCTTGAACAAATCTGGATCTTCCCAAAAGTATTGTTTGGCACGTGACACAAAATGTTTCTTATTCGACTTTGACCAATGTTCGGGAATTGCACCTGCATCCAACCATTTCAGCACCTCTTTCTTCACTACCTCCCTCATGTTTGGGTTCAATCGCCTCTGAGCATCTCGAGATGGTTTTGCTCCTTCTTCGGTGATGATTTTATGAATGACAATAGATGGGCTGATTCCTCTCAAATCTGCTATTGTCCATCCTATCATAGCCCGATGCTTTACTAATACCTCCATCAAAGCCTTCTCATGTTCCTCAGATAAGTTAGAGGCAATAATCACCGGAAGGGTGTTGTTGTCTCCAACAAACGCATACTTCAAGTGCTTAGGAAGCTCTTTCAATTCCAACTTAGGACGCGACGTTAATGATGGTTGTAGCTTGGTGTCGATATGCTCGGGTAAGCTTTCCACTTGATGGGTCCAAGTAGGTCTACCTTCCTTGACTGCCATCACTTCCATCTCTTGCTCAACCTTCTCCAATTCACTGGTTAGTTCCACCTGATCCCTGTCACAATGAATATACGCCTCTATGATGTTGTCCTCATTGACATGAAGACCACACCTGTCCATAGTGTCTACCAAAGAGCATTCACTATGGACCAGAGGATTAAATGTATGGGGAAAAGAGTTTATTAACTGCCTTCGATCTCCAAATGTCATATCAACTACCCCGGTTCTACAATTGATTAGTGAGTTGGAAGTGGCCAAAAATGGATGACATAGTATAACTGTTTGTTGATCATTTGACTCTCCCGACACATAATCAAGAACTAAGAAATCAACCGGGTAGTAAAAGTCTTCCACCCTAACAATAACATCAAAGATCATTCCCCTAGGCAGTCTGGGTGTTCTGTCAGCTAACACCACAGTGGTGTGAGCTTTATGTAACAGACCAAAATCGTATTGGTCATATAAACTGTCCGGGAGAATGCTCACACTAGCTCCCAAATCTAACAAAGCCCGTGATATGTGAAAATCACCTACCTGAATGGATATCATCGGCTCTCCTGGATCTGGTAGCTTGGGTGGAACCGGTTGTCCTGCTAGTATGGCACTCACATTATTAGACACTTCAATTTTCTTGGGTATTTTGCATTTCTCTTTTGAGTACACAAATCTTTTAAAAACTTTGCATACGTGGGAACTTGTTTAATTATCTTAAGCAATGGGATATTAACTTTGACTTGTTGAAAAACTTCCCACATCTCATCCTATTGTGGTCCCCTTTTTCCCGATAAAACCTTTTTACCCGGATCGATTAATGCCCTAGGAAATGGGATGGTATTAGCCTCCACACCCTTTTCCTGAACACTAATTGATTCCTCCCCCATCACCCGATCAATTTTATTTGAAAAAGTTACTTTCTTGGGTGATTTAGGTGTGACAGGTTCAATCTCACAATCACTATCCTCATCCTCATTGACATCCTCCACCACTCCTTCAATGAATTGTGCTGGAGGTTCAACTTTATTATCATAAACCTTACCTGAGCGAAGAATGCTTACCTGGCTAACTAAAGGATGTCTACTACTTGATGGTCCTGCATTAGAGGCGCTGTGAGTTGGGTTTCTTTGAGTATCACTAGGAAGTTTCCCTGGAGCTTTCTTCAAAATTGCAACTTCCTCAGCCAACTGCTCCACTTGTTTGGATAAAGCTTCAACACTCTTGTCTCTAACTTTATTGGATTTCTTCATCTCCTTCATGAACTCCAACAATTCCCTGTTTGTTGGCTCTGCATTTCCTCCTGATCCACTCTGATCCTGGTTATGCTGATAAGTCCTTTGACCACCCCTGTTGTAACTTCCTTGATTATATTGATTACCCTGACCCGTTGACCTGTTCTGATATTGCTGATGTGAAGGACCTTGAAAATTTGGATTCAACTGGTTGTCTGGGTTACCATACCTTAAATTAGGTGATTCTTCAAACCGGGATGATAAGTATTATTATTAGTGTTGTTACTGTATGGTCGCCTATCACCCTGTACATAATTCACCTCTTCCAACCCCTTATCAAACTCTGGACAATCTCTGGCAGTGTGTCCAGCTTCACCATATCCTTGACATATAGTAAAAGAACTTGTAGCCTTTACTGTAGCCTTACCTGATGACTGACCCAACCTGGAAGTCCTTCTATCCGAATCATCAACCACATTCCTTGATTTCCTCCGAGACTGAGCTTGCCTTTTTGAATGTATACTCATCCGTTCCAATAACTCCCAATCATCATCCTCAGTATTAGTCATGAAGGTTCCTGCACTCGTTGAATTCACATCTCTTACATCTTCAGCAGATAACCCATCATAAAATGAAGAAATCAATTCCCATTGAGGAATGTCATGATGCGGACAAGTTCTCAACAACTCCTTGAATCAGGTCCAAGCTTCATGGAATGGCTCATCTTGTTTCTGACTAAATGTACGAATGACAGTTCTAGCTTCACTTGTCTTTTGTGGTGTATAGTATTCCTCTAGGAATGCCTGCTGCATTTGCTCCCATGTGTAAATGCTGGGAGCAGGTAGGGAATGAAACCACTTCTTTGCATTTCCCTTCAATGTGAACTGAAATAGCACTAACATCACTTCTTCGGGTGTAAAACCTTGCGCCCCAATAGTCTCACAAATGGCACTAAACTCGTTCAGATGCAAATAGGGTTCTTCCTTGGACAGTCCATGAAACTCAGGAAGAATGGCCAGACTATTGGACCTAATCTCAAATGACTTCCCTCTAAATTATGGCCTGACTATGGGTGATGCAGCTCCAACTATGGTAGGGCGAAAATGGCTATCAACCCCTTGTACAATGGCTTGGTAGGGTTGAAGCCCGGGGTTCCGATTTGCCCGAGGAAATCCTTGCCTTCTACCTTGAACTTGGCCCTGATTTTGCCTATATTGCCTTGGTTGTTCATTCTGTCTGTATCGGCCTTGGTTGTTATTAGGTTCATTGTATTGTGCATCCTCTTCAACATACTCATCTTCATTCCCATCACTTCGTCCATCTATGTCATCATCCCAAGTATGGATGCACAATCTGTCAAATCTATCCTCATCGACCTCGATCCTATTAACCCCCCTTTGATGTCTCATATTCTGTCTTGGGAGTCCATGTTGGTAGGGGTTTTGCCTTGGTTGAGGATAAGGATTTTGTCTTTGAGGTGGTAGGTTGTGGCCAATTGGGTTTTGTGCTTGTGGCTGCAAATTTGGGTATGGTAATGGGTCATTTGGTTGGTTTGGGGGAGGTTGATCAATTGGTGGATTTGGCGGTTGGTCATTGGGGGATTTTGGTTAAGTGGTGGTGGTGGTGGGTTGTGTTTCATCTTGCACTCTTTGACTGCTCTTGATGATTGAGTTTTTGCACGGGATTGTGCTTGATTTCTTCGAGCGGCCTTTTCAACTTCAGGATCAAAAATTAACGGGGACTTGTTCCTTGCGTACCGGGTATGCATGCACGGAGCTGTCACCTGCACACACAAGCACACCTAGCGTAACAAAGAAGAGAAAGTAAATAAAAGAAGCAAAACAAGTAAAAACTTAAACTTGACACTTTGCGCACTAATTCCCCGGCAACGGCGCCATTTTGATATCGGGTTGTCAAGCCTAATTAAAAACAATTTATAAGGCTCCAAACTCACCTAAGATAGCTAGGGTAAGTCGGGTCGATCCACAGGGAATATGTGGAAAGTTTTGTAGTTTAAATCTAAAAGTTTGTAGCTTGATTACAAAAACTTAGTAAAAATGACTAATCGAGAAAAGTAACGAACTTTATGATTAATTGAGTTGCAAACAATAATGTAAAAAGGTAATCTTCTCCGGATTCAGGTTTACTACTTAGATTTGCTTTGAGTGTTCATAAAAGTCATATAAGCTTAACGGGTCAATTTGGGTAAAAACAATAGATTGAATAAGACTGTTGTTAAAGAACTACTCGAGTCATATCTTATGTTTGTGATACTCAATCCCATCCAACATTAATGTTTCCAGATGAAAAGAAATCTAAAACAATCAAAGTGGAACAAGTGAATTGAAAGCAACACACATATTTTAGAGTTTTCAACCAACAAATAATGTACTCGGCTTAAACTACCGTGTTCAAACATTAACTCAACCACAAATCATCAAGAACAAATCATAGTAATAAACCTTACTACCCAAAGAAGATTACTAGGAGATTAGCTAGACATGGTAATGAAGAACACCAAATCAAAATCAAAATTAAACATCGTATCTAATGTTAAGGAATCTAACTGAATGATTAGAAACACTTGAAAAGCCTTGAAATCGCCTCTCGGGAGCCTCTTGGAAGCCTTGGGGACGAAAGGGGGTGACTATGGAGGTGTAGAATGGAAGATATCCCCCAAAACCTAATTTTCGCGACTTATAAATGAATTCAGCGTGTCCAGTACCGTAGGTCATGTTTCTGCTGTAAGTTACGCCAGGGCCATTCTGTTTTTCTTGAACTGATGCGCCGTAGGTCAGGTTTCCGCCGTAGGTCATGGTCGACCAACTTTGTCCGATTCTTGTTTTCTTCATAACTTCTTCGTTCGGACTCCGTTTTCCTCCCTGTTTGCGGCCACATTCTCGTAATTGAATTCTCTTTCATCTCATCTATCATGATCTTTGATTATCATCCATGTGCATTCTTCAAAACTCCTCAAATGATTGCGTTTAACCTACAAAACATCAAATCATCGTAGTTAACTTGTTCAACACAATCTCTTACACTTGACCATATTAAATGCATTAAATTTAACCAATTAACCATGATAAACCTCATTCTAAACCCCTAGCATCAGAGATCAAACCGTCCATCATGAATTTTAATTAATAAATGTTTCACCAAGTCTACAAGTAAACACCCACCCTAACAACATTCGCGTTGTTGAAAATGAAAATAAAACATATATAAAACCAAACAGCAGCAAGGCTCATAAACCACTGATCCAGAGAGAGAAGCCACGCCACTTGTTAATGATTAACAATGTCTTCAGAACCGGATCGGATGTCAAACCGGACGTCTTACTGGTTTGGTGGTCGGACCGGTCGGACCGGTTGGACCGGATTTAACTATATTTATATATGTAATTAAATATAAGTAATTTATATATGTTTTATATATGTATTTTATAGTTATATATAAAATTAACTATATTTGTATATCCAACGTACTAATTATTGTTTAACACCCCGTTTTTACCTATTAAAATAAAAAAAATTTAAAAAAAAAACCAAAACAGGTCCGAACCGATCTGGTTTCCCGGTCCGACCAGTGGTTCGGGAAGAACCGGCCGGTTCGACCGCCCAGAAATGTAACATCGCGTATTTGCGTTAAATAAAAAAATTTATTTTGTTTAATACGTTGATTGTTAATTCCAACAATTACAATAATTATAATAATAATAATAACAATAATAATAATAATAATAATAATAATGATAATAATAATAATAACAATAATAATAATAATAATAATAATAATAATAATAATAATAATAATAATAATAATAATAATAATAATAATAATAAAGACCAGGGGGTAATTATGTAATATAGGAAACTTAAAATTTAAGTTTTAGCATGAAATAATAAGCAGAACAAACTACAGGGGGCCAAAGTGAAATTTTTAAAAACCATCACCCTCATCCCGTCGACCACTGTACCGGCCACCCTCCGGCCTCTTCTCCGACGAAGCTCAACGCAACCAAAACACGCGGATTCGACCAAACAAACACTCCCGACACATTCATGTGGGAGATTCGAACTCGTGCCGCAAAAACAATTTAAAATTTGAAACGAGTGCGATTTAGAACCTGTCCATGCATTGTCGGCCCCTTTTACAGGCCACAGATCGCACTACGAACTTTAATAATCGAATTAACATCGTACTAACACACTTTAGATCGGTTATAACTCTCCTATGACTTCAATTTCGTTCAAAACAATCAAAAACATTCCATTTGAATACACCCAAAACCGCGACCTGCAACTCGAATTAAAGCCCATCTCCGATCGATTTTAACAAGATTTGATAAGGGGCTTTTGTTTATAATCATCATACGAAGCTACCTACAAAACTAATTTGATTTTCATCATTGTTTGAGCACTCATCGACTATCACCACAGTCGCGACCCAATTCGATCTTGAAACCATCGATCTAAGTTTCAATTCAGGTAATTGAGCATACATACATACTCGATTTTTCATGGGGAACAAAAGCCCCATGATCATAAACATTACTGATTCGATTGGTGGTTCAATTTGGGTTCGATCAAACTAGGGCTCATATGCAAATTGGGGGTTTCTGTTGCTAATGTTTAAACTCATTTAAAACCCATTCTATCGCGGCCACAGCCCTTGGTTTGATGGTTCTGTGTTCCAATTCATACTAGAGGTCCCGGGTTCGAACCCGGGCAACCTCAAATATTTTTTTTGCCTTGTTTCAGCCTTTTAAAAATTACAAAAAATTCTTAAAAATTATAAAATGTTTTTATAAACATTAAATATTTTTAAGATCACCTAATTATTTTCTAAAATTTATTTTAACATTTTATTTATTTTATTAAATGTTTTAATAAATAAAATTACAAATATTACAAAATTATTTCTATAAAAAACTTGTAAATTATTATTGGACATTATATTACTCGAGATAATTACAATTATATATGTTTTATAGATTCACAGATTATCTATAAAAAGTCGTTTTGTGATACTTAAATAATTAAATATTTTAATTAGATATACCATATAATTGATTAATAAATTAATTATTTGTTTTCCCACACATTAACAATAAACCAAGCAGTTACGCGTAATAATACATTTATTTCTAATAAATTCTAAAATCACTTTCAAATTCATTTTATTTATTTCAAGACATACAAACTAAATAAATTATTTTAATTAAACTACCAATCAAAACCAAATGAAAACCCTAATCTATTTCTAATTCTCACATTATTATTATCCTAACCCGAGACACCGTTCCTTAGGTTAATCGTAAGGAAATCATTGGTGTCTAATCTATCACATCCAGATTCTAATCTCATCAATCATGTGAGTATTCATAGCCCCTTTCTATATCATTTCTTATTTGGAAGAAATCATGTGATACAATATATTCAATCATGATATTCTGTTGTTGTTTCATTCTAAATTCAATTCAAGACAGGTTATGTTATTACTTGCAACTATGTGAACATACTATGATAAACTGGACGACAGTAAAATCTTAATTCAATCAATCAATCCTGGTATCAATGGTAGATCTACTGGTTTGGATAACCCACCCCACATGGCTTACGAGTGGTGATTGTGCCAGAGACAATTAGTCAATCTATGGTGTATGTGTGGAGTCCATTATATGCAAGTATCAAGTCAAGGGTTTATATTGTGTTGGTTTATCTATATGCTTTGCTATTGCAATATAAGTCTTAACGTTACCTTGTGAATTGGATTATTCTCAATTAATCAATCAATCAATCTATATGTATATTCAAAACTGTGATTACTCACCAGCTAACTCGTTAGCTGACTTTATTTTCTCACATGATTCAGGTTAAGCAAGATAGTGGACTTCTACCTGCTCATTTAAGACCTGGACTTAGTCAAAATAAAAGACAATTACTATTTGTGGTTCCAATTGTTATATTTGTGTATGTTAAACTTATGTTATCTTGTAATCTGATTTTAATATTATTTCACTATTGGACAACCATGTGTTATGAACAATCAATCATTCCCTCGTCCGCTCGGATGATTTCGCCGTCGGTCGGGGTGTGACAGATTGGTATCAGAGCCATGGTTATAGGGAATTAGGTTATTAGAAATGGAATGACCTAGACTATAACTAAGTACCTTTACATATTAGTCCCCTCATGTATTTTACATGCTTAGATAGGATTTTGTGTGCCTTATATATTTATACTTGATTATATGATTATATGCCTTATGTGATTCTTCTTATACTTTGATTCTTATCAATGCACACACAAATCTTAAATCATATTCAAGGCATTGTGTGCCTAAATCAAATGGTTTTCAAAATGAGCTTTGAATTGTTATTCGTGGTTTTCAAAATCTCATCAAAGTATGTGTCTCATAACTGAATACATGCAATGCTGGAAGAGTGGGATGCATGTATCTCGAGGTGTTCTGTCTAGGCAAGGTATTCGTATAAATCCAAATCAACCGATGGATCTGTCTACCTTACCTGGGAACCCTCGGGATGAGTATCTGCTTATAGGTACGCATGTCTTCAACAAGGTTGTGTTAGACATAACACTTTGATTGGTCAACGTACTCGCTTTGACTTACAAATCAAACGATTACACTTGGAACATCCCATTGTTATTATGCCAAATTTCCGATTGTCGTTTTCATATCCGATATTACCTAATTCTCATAAACTATCTTAATGATATTTCAGAACGGCTTCTCGTCAAATCCGTTCACGGTCTAGAAACTCTGGCCGCAAGATTGCTGCTATTGTAGCACGTGAAGTTGCTGCTGTTATCCCAACTCTGCTTACCCATTTGAACCAAGGCAACAATGCTGATCAAAACCCAACTGCACCAAACCCTCCCCAAACTTGTACCTACAAACATTTCAGTTCTTGCAACCCCACTAAGTTCAGTGGAACTGAAGGAGCTACCGGATTACTACAATGGTTCGAAAGCATCGAGAACACTTTCCTAAACAGCAAATGCCCTGAAAATCTAAAAGTCCGGTATGCCACGAGTGTTCTCCAGAAACGCGCACTTACTTGGTGGAATGGAGAGAAAAGAACACGTGGCCCCGAAACTGCTCTAGCCTTAACATGGGCTGAAGTTAAGGAGCTCACGACTAAAGAGTTCTGCCCAAGAAATGAAGTCCGGAAATTGGAAGCTGAATTCTGGGAGTTAACCCAAGACAGTGGCGAGAACCTCGCATACACTAACCGATTCCACGAACTGAGCCTTTTGGTACCGCATCTTGCTACCCCTACCTCCCGAGCCATTGAGAAATACATTGGTGGACTACCCATGCAGATTCAGGATACGGTGCTAGGAAGGAATCCTTCAACACTAGAAGATGCTATCAGGCTGGCTGCACAGTTAACCGATAATCATGTGAAAGCTGGTTCCTTAACCAGGAAAGGATCGAAGAAGAATACCGATAAACTTCATAACGAAATCGTCAAAACCAACTCGAGCCTTCCAGGAACTCGAGCCTTCCAGGAACAAGAAGAGGAAAACTTCTGCTGTGATTACCCCTGCTGTGCCAATTAATCAAGTCCCTCCAACTCGTCAACCAACAGTAAACAACCAACCACTGATGAAAAAGCCATACGTTGGACCCTTTCCGCAGTGTAACCACTGCAAGTATCACCATCCCGCTAACGTTCAGTGTCGTCAATGCACAAACTGTGGTCGTTTTGGGCATACATTCAACGTGTGCAAGAATACTGCAAGGGTTCCAGTGGCCACACTGACTGTTCAGCATACCCCGACAATCACGCAAGCAAGAGCTTGCTACCAATGCGGGGATCCTAACCACTTCCGCAACCAATGTCCGAAGCTTCTCAAGGCCGTCCCTGCAGCTTAAGGTCGAGCATTCAACATCAATGCTCATCAAGCTCAAACCAATAACGATGTGGTGAACGGTATGTTTCTAATCAATAATCATTATGCTTCAGTCTTGTTTGATACCGGCGCCGACAAAAGTTTTGTATCCTTAGAATTTGAGCCTTTGCTTGCTAGTGCGAGAACTAAGTTGGAGAAACCGTTTACGGTAGAAATAGCCGACAGGAAACCTATCACAATCGATTCAATTATTCCAAACTGTACCCTTAGTCTTAGCGAACATGATTTTTCTATCGACCTTACACCGATGCAACTTGGAAATTTCGATGTCATTATTGGCATGGATTGGTAATCTAAGAACCATGCTGAAGTTGTTTGTTTCGAGAAAACCATCCGAATCCCTCTTACGCCCGAAAAGGTGTTAAATATTTACGGGGAAAAGCCTTCCAAGGACTTAAGCTCATGTCTTGCACCAAAGCCCAAAAGTATCTCCGCAAGCATTACGTGGCTTTCTTAGCCCATATCGTGAAAACGGATAAGAAACCTAGGAAGATTGAAGACATTCCGGTTATTCGAGAATTTCCCGAAGTCTTTCCCGAAGACTTAACGGTCTTCCCCCGTTCGTCAAGTTGAATTCAGGATCGACCTTGTGCCTGGTACAACTCCCGTGGCAAATCACCTTATCGTCTCGCACTTTCCGAAATGCAAGAACTTGCTAGCCAATTGCAAGAACTGTCAGACAAAGGATTCATTCGCCTGAGCTCATCACCATGGGGAGCTCCAGTCTTATTCGTGAAGAAAAAGGATGGTTTTTTTCGCATGTGTATCGACTATCGAGAACTCAACAAACTCACAATCAAGAACCGTTACCCATTACCCAGAATCGACGATCTGTTTGATCAGCTTCAAGGAGCCACTCATTTCTCAAAGATCGATCTTCGTTCTGGTTATCACCAACTCCGAGTGCACGATGATGATATTCCAAAAACCGCTTCCGAACGAGATATGGCCATTACGAGTTTACAGTGATGCCATTCGGGTTAACCAACGCACCGGCAGTATTCATGGATTTAATGAATCGCGTGTGCCGACCATACTAGACAAATTCGTGATCGTATTCATCGACGACATTTTGATATACTCCAAATCTAAATCCAATCACGAAAACCACCTTCGTCTAATACTCGAACTTCTGAGAAAAGAGAAACTATACGCCAAATTCTCAAAGTGTGAATTCTGGCTTAATGAGGTTCAATTTCTTGGTCACATAGTAAACAGCAAGGGAATTCACGTTGATCCCGCAAAGATCGAGGCGGTAAAGAAATGGGGAGAACCTAAAACTCCTACAGAGATTCGTTCATTTTCTAGCCGGATATTATCGACGTTTTATTCCTAACTTCTCGAAGATTGCTGTGCCACTCACTGCTTTGACCCACAAGAATAAAGCCTTTTTCTTGGGGGCCTGATCAAGAAAAAGCATTCCAAACCCTCAAGCAAAAGTTGTATGAGGCACGATTCTAACACTTCCTGATGGAAACGACGACTTTGTTGTCTATTGTGACGCTTCAAAACAAGGTCTAGGTTACGTTCTCATGCAGCGAGGCAAAGTTATAGCTTATGCCTCAAGACAATTGAAGATTCATGAGAAAAATTATACGACGCACGATCTGAATTGGGTGCTGTCGTATTCGCACTCAAAATCTGGAGACACTATCTCTATGGTACTAAATGTGTTGTATTCACCGATCATAAGAGTCTCCAGTAATCTTCAACCAGAAGGAGCTTAACATGAGACAACGACGTTGGGTCGAACTACTCAACGATTACGACTGTGAGATTCGTTACCACCCCGGTAAAGCTAATGTCGTAGCCGATGCATTAAGTCGTAAGTGTCAAGTTATGCTTCAAAGTGTTACCATTCAAACCAACCTCTTGACCCGTATACTCGAAGCTCAACACGAATCAGTCACCGAGGGCAACATGTATGAGGAAATGTCATGCAGTGCTGAACTCCAAATGGAAATCAAGTCGGACGGACTACTGTATTTTCTAAATCGACTTTGGATTCCGAATCGTGATAACCTTCGAACAACCATCATGGATGATGCTCATAAGGCTTGTTATTCTATTCATCCGGGAGCAAATAAGATGTTCATGAATCTTCGGAACCAATATTGGTGGCCCGACATGAAGAAGGATATAGCCTTGTATGTATCTAAATGCCTCACATGTTCCAAAGTCAAAGCCGAGCATCAACGTCCCTCTGGATTACTCGTACAACCTGAGGTTCCATTATGGAAATGGGAAAGCATATCCATGGATTTCATCACCAAGCTGCCTCGTACCGTTAGTGGTCACGATAGTATCTGGGTTGTCATTGATCGATTGACTAAGTCGGCTCATTTCATTCTAATTCAGGAAGATTATCGAGTCGAGAAATTGGCTCATATTTACATCAATGAAATAGTCAGTCGGCATGGTGTACCTTTAGATATTATCTCTGATCGCGATGGTCGTTTCATCTCTCGTTTCTGGAAAAGTCTCCAATCAGCTCTCGGGACTCAACTAAATCTTAGCACAGCCTATCACCCGCAAACCGACAGTCAGACTGAAAGAACGATACAAGCCCTCGAGGATATGCTCCGGGCTTGTGTCATTGATTTCAGTGGATCGTGGGATTCTCATCTTCCGTTGATCGAATTCTCTTACAATAACAGTTATCATACCAGCATCCAGATGGCACCATTTGAGGCCTTGTATGGCCGAAAGTTTCGATCTCCCATCTGCTGGTCTAAAGTTAGTGAATCACAGATTACTGGTCCGGAATTGATACAAGAAACAACCGACAAAATTCATAAGATCCATGATAACTTGGTCGCTGCTAGAAATCGTCAAAAGCATTATGCTGACAAAAGACGTAAGCCCATGGAATACAATGTCGGTGATCTTGTGCTTCTTAAGGTATCACCTTGGAAGGGAGTGATTCGCTTTGGAAAGAAAGGGAAGCTAGTACCTCGTTACGTGGGTCCATTCAAAGTGCTCGAGCGAATTGGGAAAGTGGCCTACAAGCTTGAACTACCCAAGAACTCAGCAACGTGCATCCGACGTTCCGTGTTTCAAACCTCAAGAAATGCCTTGCCGGTGAAAATCTCCACATCCCACTCGACGAAGTTCATATTGATAAATCTATGCACTTTATCGAGAAACCCGTGGAAATTATGGATCGGGAAGTCAAACAACTCAAACGTTGCCGGATACCTATAGTCAAAGTCCGCTGGGAATCTAAACGTGGCCCAGAATTCACGTCGGAACGTGAGGACCAAATGAAATCCCAATACCCTCATCTTTTCCTTTCAGCCTCCTCGTGATTTAAAATTTCGGGACGAAATTTCCTAAAGCAGGGGAGACTGTAACATCGCGTATTTGCGTTAAATAAAAAAATTTATTTTATTTAATACGTTGATTGTTAATTCCAATAATTACAATAATTATAATAATAATAATAACAATAAAATAATAATAATAAT
>JABSNV010001060.1:0-97157 GCA_024085815.1 Flaveria linearis
ACAAAAGCTGGGAATTGGGCACCACCGTAACTTACGGTAGCCCACCGTAGTTACGGTGGCCTCAGTTTTGTGTACGGTGGTAACTTTCCTGGCTTACGGTAGCTTTACCGCCCAGGACCTACCGTAACTTCGGTACCACCGTAGCTACGTGGCACCTGCAGCCAAACCAATATTTTTGACCCGTTAAAGGTTCGTTTCGCGTTCCCGAGCCACCCCTTTCGATCCCGATTGTTTCAAACACCTAGAAATAACATTTTATCATATATGTGATTCCCACGGAGTTTCAACGAGTCTAACCCGACTCTTGGCAATATACCAAAAATTTTTTAATTGTTTGGTATTTAATTCCTTAATTAACCCAATTATGGTTCGTTTATTCTTTAGAGCTACCGACCGTTCCCGGACAACCTGGGACCGGTCTATTATACACATATTACATATGTGTGGTGAGTTCTTAGACCCACCCCATCCCATTTGCTTATCATAACGCAAATTTTCCTTTTTATACCGAGTTTGCCCCTTATAGGGTCAAATCCCATTTTAATGAGCGTTTTGCCATTCTTTCGCGAACGACCGCTTTCCTTGGCGTTACCCAACGTCCACACACGTTGCAGATCATAGGGATACCCCTTTACCCTAGTGTTCACACACGATGTGAATCACTTTCATCCGTGTTTGTTCCTTTCTTCCCATTTTCCATGGACGGTCACGCACGTCGTGACTCGTTCTGTTCCACAACCATGTGTTATAACACTAAAGTGTTATTTTTCGTTATGTTCACGCACGTCGTGAATCATTTGTCATAGAACTCACATACGGTGCAAGTCAACTATTTCCCTTTTAAACGTGTTTCATTTTGTTTGAGCTTATGAGCACATGGTCCCACACATTGTGACTCATGCCTTTACTTTATATGCTCATTTAAAGAATGTCTTACCTTGAGTCCGGAAGGTTTAAGTGGTCAATCAAACGTGTTCCTTGCCGGTTCCTTGGATCCGCTTGCCACACCACTTCCTATTACCATTTTAAGGACCCATTAACACATAACATTCATTTAATCACACATATGGTCTATTGACCATTTATCACATTTAACCTACAATCTAGGCTTTCACATTGCACATTTCTTGCAATTGAGTAGTTCATCGATTTTCATCTATTAGGCATTTCATCAAACACCTTATGTGCATAACTTAACATATTGGATTTACTAGCTTTTAAACATCATCAGCTAGTTTTTACACCTAAATCACATTCACCATGTGATTCATCAATTTCAACCAAATGTTATGCACATAATCACATTTCTACAAGAATGAACATGGATTCTACAACTAGCAACTAGTTTATGAGAATCCTTAGTTTAACCTTCTAGTAACTAAACCCATTTGCATGGTTGTTCATGTAAATCTTCAATTAAGGAGCATTACACATCTAGTTACCATAATCACACATACACATGATCATCTAGCACTATAACACTAGGGTTTCATGTTTAAACCACCAATTTCTACACCCATATGTGGGTGACGATTTTACACCTCAAGAACATCAAATAACACTTACTTGTAGCTCTTGATGAGATAAGAATGATTTCTAGGTTTCAATTTCGGATCTTGCACTTGAATCACACCAACAATTTGAGCATGAATGTCAAAACCCTTCTTCTCCTCTTCCCTTGTGTGTGTAAACGTGAGTGAGGTGAATGACAGACAATGCTCATCAAGATGTATGGCTTGCCATACATATCCATGTTTAAGTTTCATCAATTGGCAAGATCCACCCTCTAGTATCATTTTTCATGTTTCCACCACTATTAACTAACTAGTAAATCTTCTAGTTAAGTCTTAAATATTTACAATATTTAACACATGATACATTAATTGTATTTTAATTACATAATACGAAATTCGGGTCGTTACATAAATACCACTTAATTCGTGAAAAATAAACACTTCGAATACTTGCAACCCTAGTCGACCTAGAGCGTCCTGTTCGTCCCTTCCAACTTCACAAAACGTTTTCAGATCATTCCTAGTTCGTTCTAACATTTTCTAATCGTTAGGTTTGATCTTGTAACGTTTTCCCTGATTGGATCGCCAATCAAATAGGATTCCGCACTATTTGATCCGGTATAACGAATCGTTAGTACTCGGTAGTACCTCGTCCGTACACGGTCCTAACCTTACACCTCAAAATCGCACGAAAAATCGAAGATAATCAAAATTAATGCGCACTATCAAACTTTTGAACATTTATAATTCCCTGAGTTCGATTTCATTCAACAATCAAAAACAAACCCATTCGAACACCTCGAATCCGTCAACCTGCACTCCTTAAAAATCCAACTTCCAATCGATTTTAATCAAATTTGATAAGGGGTTTTGCTTTCCAATCGTTATTCGAAGCTTCCCATGAGTTTATTTGATTATAAACGTTGTTTGAGCATCAATCGATCACACAGTGATCGCGGTCTGCTCTTTGACCAGTTCATCATCAATTCATATCATAAGGTAAATTCTACACACCCAAATACTCGATTTTCATGGGGAACAAAGCCCCCTGATTCAGAAGCAATCGAAGTCGAATTTGGGCTCAATTTCGTGGGATTCGAACCTAGGGCTCGAATGGAAATCGGAGTTTTGGGTGTTGGTTAAAACAATTAAAAGCTGAGATCTACCGCGGCTTAGGCCCTTGGTTCACCGGTTCCATGTTCCATGTCCAACCAGGAGGTCCCGGTTCGACCCGGGCGGCCACCTCACCTATTTTTTTAGGCTATTTTAGTCTTTAAAAAATATGAAAAAATTTCTAAAAATTATAAAATGTTTTTACAAACATTAAAATTTTTTTAAACAACTTAATTATTTTCTAAAATTATTTTAACATTTTATTTTTTTGTTAAATGTTTCAAATAAATAAAATTACAAATATTAAAAAAATTATTTCTATAAAGTCGTTTTGTGTTACTTAAAATAATTAATATATTTTAATTAATTATATCATATAATTAATTAATAAATTAATTATTTGTTTTTCCACACATTAACAATAAACCAAACAGTTACGCGTATAATACATTTATTTGTAATAAATCTTAAAATCACTTTCATAATTTATTTTATCTATTTCAAGACAATCAATTAATAAAATTAGTTTATTTAAACTACCATTCAAAACCCAATGAAAATCCTAATACGTTCCCATTCTCAAATCATTATTATTCTAATTCGAGCACCGTTCCTTAGGTTAATCATAAGGAATTCGTTGGTGTCCTAATCTATCACATCCAGATTCTAATATCATCAATCATGTGAGTATTCATACCCCATTTTATATCATGTCCTATTTGCGGGAATCATGTGATACAATATTCAATCATGATATTCTATTGTTATTTCATTCTAAATCAATTCAAGACAGTTTATGTTATTACTTGCAACTATGTGAACATACTATGATAAGCTGACGACAGTAAAACCCTAATTCAATCAATCAATCTGGTATCAATGGTAGATCTATTGGTTTGGATAACCCACCCCATATGAATAGTCGAGTGGTGATTGTGCCAGAGGCAATAGTCAATGGTGTATGTGTTGCAAGTCTATTATATGCAAGTGTCAAGTCAAGGGGTTTTATTATGTCGGTTTAATCTATATGCTTTACCATTACAATATAAGTCTTAACGTTACCTTGTGAATTGGATTATTCTCAATCAACAATCAATCTATTGTATATTCAAAACTGTGATTACTCACCAGCTAACTCGTTAGCTGACTTTATTTTCTTACATGATTTCAGGTTAAGCAAGCTAGTGGACTTCTACATGCTCATTTAAGACCCGGACTTAGTCAAATAAAAGACAATTACTATTTGTGGTTTCAATTGTTGTATTGCTTGTGTATACTCATATTATCTTGTAATCTGATTTTAACATTATCTCCACAAATAGACAACCACGTGTTATGAACAATCAATCATTCCCTCGTCCGCTCCGATGATTCCGCCGTCGGTCGGGGTGTGACAGATTGGTATCAGAGCCATGGTTTTAGGGAATTAAGTTATTAGAAATGGAATGACCTAGACTATAACTAAGTACCTTTACACATGAGTCCTCTCATGTATTTTATATGCTTAGATAGGATTATATGTCCTTTATTGGTTTATACTTGATTATGTTGATTATATCCTATGTGATTCTTTCTTATACTTGATCCTAATCTCATGTACACACAAATCTTAATCACATTCAAGGCATTGTGTGCTAATCAAATGGTTTCCAAAATGAGCTTTGAATCATTATTTGTGGTTTTCAAATTCATCAAGTCTGTGTCTTACAACTTGAAACATGTAATGCTGGAAGAGCGTGATGCCTGTATCTTGAGGTGTTCTGTCTAGTCAAGGTATCGTATAAATCCAAATCAACAACGATGATCTGTTTACCTTACCTGGGAACCCTCGGGATGAGTATCTGCTTATAGTACGCATGTCTTCAATAAAGTTGTGTTGGACATAACACTTTGACCAGTCACGTACTCACTTTGATTTACGATCAAGCGATTACACTCGGAACATATCATTGTTTTATATGCCAAATTCCCGATTATCGTTTTCATGTGGTATAACTCCTATTATCCAATTATCATAAAATATCTTAATGATATTCCAGAATGTCTTCTCGTCAAATCCGTTCACAGTCTAGAAACTCTGGCCGTAAGATTACTGCTATTGTAGCACGTGAAGTTACTGCGGTCATCCCACTCTACTTACCCATTTGAACCAAGGAAACAATGTTGTTCAAAACGCAACTACACCAAACCCTCCCCAAACTTGTACTTACAAACATTTCAGTACTTACAAACATTTCAGTTCTTGCAACCCCACTAAGTTCAGTGGAACTGAAGGAGCTACCGGATTACTACAGTGGTTCGAAAGCATCGAGAACACTTTCCTAACACGTGAATGCCCTGAAAATCTAAAAGTCCGGAATGCCATAAGTGTTCTCCAGAAACGCGCAGTTACTTGGGGGAACGGAGAGAAACGAACCCGTGGAACTGAAACTTACTCTACTTTAGGGGCTTAAGTTAAGGGAGCTCATGACTAAAGAGTTCTGCCCAAGAGATGAAGTCCGAACTGGAAGCTGAGTTCTGGGAGTTAACCCAGATAGTGGCGAGAAACCTCACATACACTAACCGATTCCACGAACTGAGCCTTTTGGTACCGCACCCTTGCTACCCCTACCTCCCGAGCCTCGATCGAGAAATACATTGATGGACTACCCATGCAGATTCAATATGGGGTGTAGGAAGGAATCCTTCGACACACTAGAAGATGCTATTAGGCTGGCTGCGCAGTAACCGATAATCATGTGAAAGCTGGTTCTTTAACCAGAAAAGGGTCAAGAAAAATACC
This sequence comes from Flaveria linearis, assembly GCA_024085815.1. NCBI lineage: Eukaryota > Viridiplantae > Streptophyta > Magnoliopsida > Asterales > Asteraceae > Flaveria > Flaveria linearis. The sequence goes on from JABSNV010001060.1 coordinate 5,410, forward strand.
AAAAAACTTTCTAACGAAACCGTCAAAACCGACCAACCCGAGCCGTTCAAGAACAAAAAGAGGAAGGCTAATTCTCAAAACTTTGCTGTAATTATCCTGCTGTGCCAACTATTCAAGTCCCTCCAACTTGTCACCAGCAGTAAACAATCAATCGCTGATGAAAAAGTCATACCTGGACCCTTTCCGCAGTGTAACAACTGCATGTATCACCATCCCGCTAACATTCAGTGTCGTCAATGCACAAACTGTGGTCGTTTGGGTCATACATTCAACGTGTGCAAGAGTGCTGCTAAGACTTCGACTAGCTCACCTGTCTACCACATCCTCTTGCAATTACCCGGGTCGTGCATGCTATCAATATGGTGATCCGAACCATTTTCGCAATCGATGCCCTCAACTTGTCATCCCGGTTCCTACGACTCAAGGACGTGCTTTTAACATCATGCCCAACAAGCTCAAACCAATAACGATGTGGTGTTGAATAATTCTTGTCCTTGATTTCGTCTTCCTGATTTAAATCATTCAGATTTGAACATCATCATAACAATTCTATTATCTTGAATTTGAGCTTAAATCTTGTAATCGTGATTTCTCTTTTGTTACATTGATGTAATTTGAAAATTTCTAAATTTCTAATTAAGATACCTTTCCTTTTGTTGTTAAGTCGAACTTTGAAACCGTTGCACCATGGGAGACGCAAGAGTTTGCAAGTCAACCTATGACTAAGAACACTCGTATCTCCTGAATGATTCTAACTCATCAAAACAAGGTGATTCCCTTACTTTGGTGATGATCCTTTATTCCCTTCAATAAATGGTTCCAATGATGTGTTTTATGAAATTTCATCCTCTGGATTAGGGTGATTTTCCTTATCTTGAGGATTGACTTTAATTATTCTCTTTGGAACTTACATTTCACAAATGACATGATCTCACCAAAATAGGATTGAAACCCGTACTTTGGTGACAAATGTCAATCTTCGATTGTTTTTCTTGTTATTATGAAATTCAATCATCAAGATAGGCATGAATTCCATATCTTGATGATAATATCATTCTTATGGATTGTATTTTCTCAAATGAAACGCCTCATCAAAGTAGGAGTGAATTCTGGAATTTGATGAAGAAGTTTATCTTGTTATATTTTGTTTTTTGTAAAACTTCATTCATTTAAGATAGGAGTGATTTCCCTTACCTTAATGATGAGTTACCTCGTCTTATTTTTATGGATCCTCAACAATATCGAACTTTTTGATTGGTAAGCTAGTGGTCATACCTTGAGAGTACACCATCAAGTTAGGGATGAAAATCATACCTTAAGGACTATTCTCATTTCTTGATCTCCAACTTATCAAGATTGTAATCAAGTGACGAGAAGCATGTAGTAACTTGAAGGTGAAATAATGTAGTGTTTCGACCTATCAAGCCAAAGCATGATCTCTGAACTTGAAAGAAGACTCGATCGCTCTAGGTTAATTTTGATTCCAACTTGAACATTTAAATTCTTTTCCTTTATTCTCATGTTTTGACTCGATCTAGCTACATCAAACCATTTATTCCTTATTTATCGACTTTCATTGTGAGTTATCATCAAACCTGTTTACTTGATGGTATTCTTCCTAAACAACCTTTTGTCAAGTAAAGATTTATCTCTGATCGTGATGGTCGCTTCATCTCTCGTTTCTGGAAAAGTCTACAATCAGCTCTCGAAACTCAACTGAATCTTAGTACAGCCTATCACCCGCAAACCGACGGTCAGACTGAAAGAACGATACAAACCCTCGAGGATATGCTTCGGGCTTGCGTCATTGATTTCAGTGGATCGTGGGATTCTCATCTTCCGTTGATCGAATTCTCTTACAATAACAGTTACCATACCAGCATCCAGATGGCACCATTTGAGGCTTTGTATGGCCGAAAGTGTGGTAAACACTAAAGCGATCAGCTTAATCGATGATGATTTTGTTCTTTTGATACCTCATCAGAACCCGAAAAGTTCTTCAAAGTGTACCTCAAAAAATAAAAACACAAACTGCATCAAGAAAGAAAAAGAGAATCACTATGATCTATCTGTGGCTTCATGCTCACCTTCTGATGACCGACAAAATTCATAATCCGTGATAATTTGGTCACTGCTAAATCGTCAAAAGCATTATGCTGATAAAAGACAACCCATGGATACATGTCGGTGATCTCGTACTTCTTAAGGTATCACCTTGGAAGGGAGTGATTCGCTTTGAAAGAAAGGGAAACTAGCACCTCGTTACGTGGGTCTATTCAAATTACACGAGCGAATTGAGAAAGTAGCCTACAAGATTGAACACACCCCAAGAACTCAGCAATATACATCCGACGTTTCATGTTCAAACCTCAGAAAGGTCTTAACCGACGAAAATCTCCACATTCCACTCGACGAAGTCCAGATTGATAATCTATGCACTTTATTGAGAAACCTGTGGAGATTATGGATCGGGAAGTCAAACAACTCAACGTAGCCAGATACCTATTGTCAAGTCCGCTGGAAATCTAAACGTGGCCCAGAGTTCACCTGGGAACGTGAGGACCAAATGAAATCCCAGTATCCTCATCTTTTCGTTTCAGTCTCTTCGTGATTAAAATTCGGGACGAAATTTCCTAAAGCAGGGGAGACTGTAACATCTCGTAATTTCCGTTAACTTAAAAAATTAACTTTGTAAAATCTTAAAAATAATTGATATTATTAATACTAATAATAATAATATAATAATAATGTTAATAATAACATTAATAATAATTCTATAGGTTTTAATATATAAAGCTTATAACTAATAATTTTTTTACATAAAATAATAACAATCCAAACTACAGGGGCTAAAGTGTAATTCAATTAGAACTAAATTAAAACTTGGAATTCAGTTGTCAACCACTACAAACCACAGGGACCAATTGTGTAAAATTTACAAACACCCAACCCCACCCCCATTCGACCCTGTTCCTCCCCGATTCCCTCTTCCATGTTTCTCGGCAACTTTACACCTCAAAATCGCACGAAACTCGAAGATAATCAAAATTAAATGCGCACTATCAAACTTTGAACATTTATAATCTCTCCTCTGAGTTCGATTTCATTCAAACAATCAAAAACAAACCTATTCGAACACCTCGAATCCGTCGACCTGCAACTCCTTAAAACCCAACTTCCAATCGATTTTAATCAAATTTGATAAGGGGTTTGCTTCCAGATCGTTATTCGAAGCTTCCCATGAGTTTAATTTGATTATAAACGTTGTTTGAGCATCAATCGATCACACAGTGACCGCGGTTTGTTCTTCGACCATTCATCATCAATTCATCATCATAAGGGTAATTCTACACCCCAAATACTCGATTTTTTATGGGGAACAAAGCCCCATTATTTCAGAAGCAATCGAAGTCGAATTTGGGCTCATTTGGTGGGATTCGAACCTAGGGCTCGAATGAAATCAGAGTTTTTGGGTGTTGGTTTAAAACAATTAAAAGCTGAGATCTACCGCAGCTCAGGCCCTGGTTCACCGGTTCCCATGTTCCATGCCAACAGGAGGTCCGGGTTCGACCCCGGGCCACCTCACCTATTTTTTTAGGCTATTTTAAGTCTTTAAAAATTATGAAAAAATTTCTAAAAATTAAAAATGTTTTTACAAACATTAAAATTTTTTAAACAACTTAATTATTTTCTAAAATTTATTTTAACATTTTATTTATTTTGTTAAATGTTTTAAATAAATAAAATTATAAATATTACAAAAATTATTTCTATAAAAGTCGTTTTGTGTTACTTAAATAAGTTTAAATTAATTATATCATATAATTAATATAAAATTAATTATTTGTTTTTCACACATTAACAATAAACCAACAGTTACGCGTAATAATACATTTATTTCTAATAAATCTTAAAAACACTTTCAATAAATTCATTTTCTATTTCTAGACAATCAAATTAATAAAATTAGTTTATTTAAACTACCATTCAAAACCCAATGGAAATCCTAATACGTTCCCAATTCTCAAATCATTATTATTCTAATTCAAGGCACCGTTCCTTAGGTTAATCATAAGAATTTGTTGGTGTCTAATCTATCACATTCAGATTCTAATCTCATCAATCATGTGAGTATTCATACCCATTTTATATCATTTCTATTTGGGGTAAATCATGTGATACAATATTCATCATGATATTCTATTGTTATTTCATTCTAAATTCATTCAAGGCAGGTTATGTTTTACTTGCAACTATGTGAATACTATGATAAACTGGACGACAGTAAAACCCTAATTCAATCAATCAATCCTGGTATCAATGGTAGATCTACTGGTTTGGATAACCCACCCCATATGAATAGTCGAGTGGTGATTGTGCCAGAGGCAAATAGTCAATGGTGTATGTGTGCAAGTCTATTATATGCAAGTGTCAAGTCAAGGGGTTTTATATTGTGTCGGTTTATCTATATGCTTTACCATTGTAATCTAAGTCTTAACGTTACCTTGTGAATTGGATTATTCTCAATCAAACAATCAATCTATATGTATATTCCAAAACTTGATTACTCACCAGCTAACTCGTTAGCTGACTTTATTTTCTCACATGATTTCAGGTTAAGCAAGCTAGTGGACTTCTACATGCTGATTTAAGACCCGGACTTAGTCAAAATAAAAGACAATTACTATTGATGGTTTCAATTGTTGTATTGCTTGTGTAAACTCATATTATCTTGTAATCTGATTTTAACATTATCTCCACAAATAGACAACCATGTGTTATGAACATCAATCATTCCCTCGTCCGCTCCGATGATTCCGCCGTCGGTCGGGGTGTGACAATACATATATATATATATACATATATGTATATACATATATATATATATATATATATATACATATATATACATATATATACATATATAATATATACATATATATACATATATATATACATTGGTGTAAGTGTGTTCGCTACATTAGGGTTAACGGGTTATCACACAATAAACAAGGGTTAACAAAGGAACCTTACCCTATATACATAGGGAAGGGATCAAATGTTAACACTTGTTTATTGCGATAAACCATTAAACCAACTAGTGGTCCACAGCAAGCCACATCACCATTGTAACTTAGAGTTACAGTGGTAAAACAAGTGGTCCAAAACGAACGTTAAATTTTTTTTAAAAAATAGATGTAACATCCGGTATCTATATCCGGACTTGTAATTGTATTATAGTTATGTTTATTAATTAAGTTGAGTTTGTTTGTTAAGATTGGGGTTCAGTCACATGACTTGCATGCGAATGAACTTTAATCGCACCCCTTACGTGCGAATGAGACTCAATCGCACGAATGGTAGGCGTATGGGCTTCAGTCGCACGATTCAGTCGTGCGAATGGGGTTCAGTCGTGCGACTGGGTATGAGGCGGTTTAGATGTATGTGTGGATAAGTAAGGCGGTGCAGAGAGGTTCAAAGGCAGATTCCTATCTGCATCATCTCCATTATCTTGTTCCCTTTACACCCAAACCCCATGTTCTCACGAAATTGACTAAGGCAACTCTGTTTCGGTAAGTTTTGGATATCACGGATCAATCTTTATATGTTATAACCTGTGTATATGATTGAATTTGATCTAATAACACGTTTAAATCAGTGATTTGGTGTTCTTTTCTAAGTTAAAATCCGGGAATTCGGATCTGAGTTTTATGAAGTTTTAATAAAATAATGATCCGAAACCATTGTGAACAATGTGTATATGATCTGTTTTTGAATATGACATGATTTGAATGGTTAAAACTCAAATTTTGAGTAAGTTTGGATAAAAAACATCAAGAACACAGCTGCTGATCAGTTTCAGACGAATGGGCTCAGTCGCATGCCTCAGTCGTGCGAATGAGAGTCTAGTCATGCGACTGAGTGCGAATAAAGGTTCAGTCGTGCGACTGAGAACCCAGTCGCCTGGTTAGAGGACCGAATGAAGACGAGTGATCACTATGCACGAATAAGGACTCAGTCGTACGACTGAAGGTTCAGTCGCATGAGGTCCATTCGCACGATGGATGTTCATCCGCATTAATGTTCATCCACATAGGTCCAGTCGCATGAGTACTCATTCGCATAAGTGTTCATTCGCATAGGATTCATGCTTAAGAATAGTTTACTGAATCAAGCTTTATTGCTTTAGATATACCCTGATTAGAGGAAAGACTGGATATCTCGTGTACGTGGATTGTGTAGATTGTCGTGAGGAAGTTAATAAGGTGAGTTCTAAGCCCTTTTAAATGTGTGGTTTTAAATATACGGGCTAGCATACATACAATGATGAATAATTTGAATGTTTTTAGCACCAGAATTGTGATAATGATTTTTATACATACTAACAGCTCGTGCGGGCTGTTAGGGTAAAGTTGGGATAGTGAACGGTTATCTAAACATTGTTAATCATTACGTGATGGTAATGATTACAATGGGTCAGATGGGGTTTAATGATAAATGGAAATGTATTGAAACTGGTGCTAAAGGAAAGAATGTGTGTTATGTAAATTAATGTGATGATATTGGCGATAAGTAAAGTAATTGTTTGATGTGATGTAAATCTCAACAGACCAGTAGGGAAGATACCTGTGTGTATAGACTCTACAGTGAAAAGGAGTGATGACGATCACTCAGCTTTGTGGACATCTTGTGGTGACGACCCTAGATGATTAAATTGGCATTCTACTAGATGAGAGATAGTAATTACAGTTTCTGGTGGGAAACTGACGTCTAGTGGGACGAGTCCGTGGGACAAAGTAAAGTTAAAGTTGATTTTATTATATTGCCAATATAAATATGACTTTTGTATGTGACGAAATGTTGTTAATGTTTTAATGAAATTTAGAACTCACCAGTTTATCTGATGTTTTTAGTGTATTGTATGTGTGCTAGGTAAGGAAGGATCCTCTAATAATAGGGAAAGCAAGTATGAGCCAAATAAAGGATGCTATCCCGGAGTAGCTGCTGGCATAGGGTGTAGGACCTCTAATAATGTAAAAGAATAGTATAATCAAATACTATTATATGTAAAATGTTTTTATAAAGTGGGTTGACATGTAATTATGTTCAGTCTTCCGGTGTATGACAAAGGCTCTGATTTTATTTAGAATGTTAATCCAACTATGTGACGAGCCTCCGGTGTCCTGCCGGTTTAGGGCGTCACAGGTTGGTATCAGAGTAGTAGTTAAAGGGATCTAGTGTCTTAATAACTAGACTTTAACTAGAGAATAGATATGCCAGCAGGGATAGCTAGATATATAGTTTATTAAAACAAGAGAAGGGTATATGCCACGAACATGAGAAGGAATACGAGAATAGTAAAAGTAAAGTAAACAATTAATAGTACTTGGACAACATTATTAATACTTTACTTTACTTATAGTATTCTGGTTATATACTACATGCGAGTACCAAATAATCCTGATCTCGTTTTAATAGGGTATGGCTGATATGGAGAGTGAAGAATGCAAGGTGGAAACCGGGAAAGAAATGTTGATGAGAGCACCGAGGTGCTTAGTATGACGAGACAACAATTTCGTGATGCAATTGCTGAGGAGGTTCGTAAGGCCTTAAATGTAGCTAGACCTGATGAAAATAGGAATGTTGATAAGCTGAGAGGTCTAGTGAGAGAAAGGGAGCTACGTATAGTCAGTTTAAGCAATGTAATCCTCCACAGTTTTCTGGGCTATGGATGTGTAGCCACTTATAAATGGCTTCGTGAAATGGAAGTCGTGATCAAGTTGAGTGAGTGTAGGGAGGATCAGAAAGTAAAGTTTGTAGCCTACTCGTTTGTGGTGAGGCTCTGTATTGGTGGGATACGATAATCCAAAGTTAGGTGAAGGGCTAATAAATGTTGTGGCCTGAATTTAGAAGTTAGTGTCGGACAAGTTTTGTCCGAAAGGCAAGATGGATCGAATAGAGATGAATTTCCTGCAGTTTCAGGCATGTAATATGTCCCATAGGGAATACACATCTATGTTGTGAAGAGATGGCGAGATTGGTGCCACATTAGTGGTTTCCTGAAGAAAAGAAAATCTTGAGCTATACCCAGGGGTTGCCTCAGGAGGTAGAAAGTTGGTTAGATCATCTGCCGAGTAGTTACCAGTTGAAGGTAAACTTAGCAGCAGACATGTATCAAGAAGTTTGGTAGTGATGTTGCTCCTGAGAAAGTAGAAGAAACGTGAAGAACCTGCAGCGCAGAGAGATTGGAGAATCTAAGTTTTCAGAAGAAGGGTAGGTTTGGAGGGGTCAATTCTAAAGGAATGTCAAAAATGAGCTGCCACGTTGCGAAAAAAATATGGCGGCTACATAAGGGTGAATGCATGATTGTAGTAGGACTTGTTTTAAATATGGAAAGTTAGGACATTATGCTAATGAATGTAGTGAGTGCCTTCGTAGATGTTATGAATGTAGGGAAACGGGGCATATTTGAAGTGAATGTCCAAAATTAGTAGTTAGAAAGCCTGAACCAGTTAGATCGATGAAAGGGTCAGGAGAAGGGTCGCGTGTGTGGCTAAGGGGCGAGCATATTCTATGTCAGATAGTGAGGCTAAAGCTTTGCCAGATGTAGTCTCAGGTATGTTTCTAGTTAAGAGATTCCAGCTAACGTGTTATTTGATTCTGGTGCAAGTGGAGAAGTTGTATCCGTTAATTTTGCCCTATGCTTGCATGTGAAATTCGACCATTAGAAGTAGCATTTATAGTGCAAACTGCTAATGATAGATCTGTGATAATTAGTAGTATGATGAGGGTTGCTTTATTGAATTAGAAGGATATAGATTGCCTGTTAAACTATACCCTATGGTGTAGGAGGGTTGATTTAGTTTTGGGTATGGATTGGTTGGCGAACTATGAAGCTCATATTGTATGTAATAAGAAGCTAATTCAGTTAAGAGCGCCTGATGGGAAAATGATTAGTGTATATGGTGATAGAGAAGAGTCAACTGTAAAGATAGTATCTATGATAAAAGCTGATAAACTAATGAGCCGCGGGTGTGCATCTTATTAGTATACGTAATTGATTCTCAAAAGCCTGTGAAAAATATAGAGGACATTCCTGTGGTTAGAGATTTTATAGATGTTTCCAAAGAATTACCGGGGATTCCTCCAGATCGTGAAGTTGAGTTAGAATTGATTTAATTCCGGGTGCTAAGCCAGTGCCAAGTCGCTACTGACAGGATCTCAGCCTCTCGTGTTGATCAATTAGATTATGTTTGCAGCGGATTTAGCACATTAATTAGCAATTAAGCAAAAGAACATAAAAGATATTGCGATTAAAGCATAAACATAGAGAGAGAAGAGTTCTGCGAAGCAATAAATGTTCTATTGGTCGCACGTTTCGGCATTAAAAACTGTATGGCTTGCCATCCTTATATAGGCGGCAAGAGCATGGTGGTGATGTCCTTTTCTGACATCACTGAATATTTAAATTACAGTTGTCAAAACATAAAACTACTGAAGATGTCAACAACTGACATCTTCTTACAAAAGTTCCTAAGTGCTGACAAAAGTAAACTACTGAAATCCTACAACGACTGAAGAAAACTCTTCAGTCGTTTATAACTACTGATACTATAACAACTGAAGAACATGCTCTTCAGTTGTTGTACAACTACTGAAATGAAATAAACTACTGAAAAGGAAAAACCATCACAACAACTGAAGAAGACTTCTTCAGCTGTTGTGACAAACTCTGAAACTTCAGCACTGGTCTTCAGACTTTGGTCTTCAGATGTTCATCAACTGATGACTTCAGTAGTTGTCATCAGCTGATGTCTTCAGTCGTTGTCTTCAGACTTTGTGCATCAGCAGTTGTTCATCAGTTCTTCAGTTCTTCAGACTTTGATCTTCAGCACTTGTCTTCAGTACTTGAAGTCTTCAGTACTTGTGTTTATAGTACTTTGACTTCAGTACTTGTCTTCAGTACTTTGGGATCTTCAGCTGTTGTACTTCAGTTCTTTGAACTTCAGCTGTGGATTCTTCAGGACTTTGTCAGAACAGCTGATGGGAGTCTTCAGCTGTTGTTGTGATGTCATGTGGGACTTAGAAGTTTTCCTGATCTTGGCTCATTGGTCTTTTGGTCCAACAAACTCCCCCTGAACCAATGCAGCCAAAACCTCTAATTATTGGATGTCCCACTTATTGGTGGCATAAAGATTGGTCTATTTCCTCCTAGATCAGATTAGGAGTTGACCCAGATTAGCACTGGCCGGAGAGGTAGTCTCAAGTGTTGTTTGGCTAAGTATGGATGGGAGCTCTGTCTTGGGGAATTGGACACAGAGCTGTTACCCCATCCATGAGATCTACCTCCCATGTACAAGTCGGTAGGATTCTCGGGTGTAGGCCTGAAGAAAGATCAATTGTTCTTCTTTGGACAGGTCTTCAGGCACACCATCAAATAATCCCTCCCGACCGTACAGCTCTGAGATGAACTTGACCTGTTTACCATTATTGAGCTCAATTGTTGTGATTTGCCTATAAGCAAACTCATCAGGATGTTTACCCTCCAACAACAGGTGAGCTCATTTCTAGGAAATTCTCAAGCTTCTTATAGACCAGACCCTTCCTAACCACCCTATTATCTAGCATTGAAAAGGGTGATTGGCCGGCTCTATAAGCTTTCTCGAATTCCTCTACTATTCCCAGGGTGGTATTACAAGAGCCACAGAGATCTCTTCATCTACAATCTCTTAATTGGCTCTTGTACCTCACAGGCATGTCCTTCTTGACTATCCTGTGAGCCACCCTTGGGTCAGGCCAAGTTCTCACCTTATCCTTTTCATATTGAAAGTTTGTTTCAAGGTGAATAATCTCAGAGCCTCTTTCTGCATGTTTATTATAGAGGTCGAAGCAGCATAACATTGTCAATGCTTTTCAGCATTTCCTCATCATGTTTCTTTTGCTGCTCCTCCTCTTCTAACTTAACCTCACAGTGTCCTGCTGTGAGGTGGGAGTGATGTTGTGGTTTAGCTTGGGTAGAGGTATAACTGCTGAAAGTGGCAGACTATCCTCCTCATCCTCCTCATCTTCTTCTTCTTGCAGCCTCAACACCCTTCTCTTCTTCACCAAGGGTGGATCATTGGCTGCGGGTTTTGATGGTGAAGGGGTTGGTTTTGTGGGTTGTGGTTGGGTTGTTGGTGTGGGAATGTTGGCAGGCACTGCTAGTAGCCTAGAGATAAGTGGCGGTTTGGTTAGCTTACTAGCAGTGTCCTGTTCCCAGCACCGGCTTCAGATAGGGCCTCAGCAACAGTCCTTTGGTAAAATCACCAGCCGAACAGATCTGGTGGTTATTGCCAAGAGTCTGTCCCTGGTCCATGCCTTAACATCAAGGACTGGTCTGCCCAGTACTTCGAAGTGAACCTACTCATAGCCTCAAGTTTTGTCTTTCTTCTTGGCTATGAGTAGTCCATCGGTATTCAATCTCTTCCTCTCCATGTTCCTGATCTCTTGATCTAGCAAGCAGTGTCCTTGTCAAAGCCTTGCCTGAACAGCTGTTCAATGACTTTGTTCATTGAACGGTTATGTTCAGCATCAGCCTCCTTGACAAGGGCTGCTAGATCAGGATCAGCCACCTTCTTTCCTCTCCCTTATTCTTATCAGTGCTACTGAAATCCTTTTGGATTTCAGCCACTTCTATATGTCTACCTCCCACTTCCTCTTCCCCTTCTCCCTCACCTACTACTCTCCTCAGCCAACTCCCTCTCTACCACCACCACTTTCTCTGCCTCTTTCTCCTCCTCTCCCCTCTTCCTCTTGTCTTGCACTGATGTCTCCCCTTTTTGGTTGCATTGGTTGGGGTTTGACTATCAGCAAGAGCCTTATGTATGGCAACCTCCACCATGGGTTGTATATATGTGGGAAGCCTCTCATCAAGGGTTTGAATAACTATATCTTTAAGGATTGGTGTGATGAGAGGCAGGGATTTCTGGAGGATAGCATCCAGCTGCTCAGGGGGTTCTGTCCCTGAGAGCTAGTGCCAGAAGCAGGGGCTGGTGGCTGAGTTTTGTGGGAGTGGCTCAGTGTATGTGAGACCTTCGGGTGAAGTGCCATCTGTGGGGTAGTGGTGGCAGATGGACTTCTATCCTGAGTCATCTGAGCAAGCAGCTCTTTGAGTCTGCTTATCTCATCCTCAAGGATAGTGTTTTGAGCAACTACATCGTAGAAGAAGCTCAGGTCATCATCAGCATGAGCTGAATCACCTGACCTCCTGACATTGTCAGGATGAACATGTCCTGAGTGTGGCTCAGTAATGACATGTGCCCCTTGTTCATGGTACTGGGGACTTCTGGCCTCAGGATTGGATCCATCATCGGCCATTGCCTCTGGTGAGGTCTTAGAGATGTTACCAGCTTCACCCTGCTCAGATGTTGATGCAGGGGAAGTGGCAGCCTCACCAGATTGTTCGCTCTCCCTAGCCACACTGGGAGAGTGAACTGATTCTCTGTGCTGTGGGCTCTGATCAGCACTTGTGCCCACCCCCTCTTCGGTTGGAGTCTCCCCAGTGGTAATAGGTTTCTGGGGAGAGGGTGGAGTGCTCAGATCAGTCAGCACTTTGGCTATAACCAATGTTGGGCTTAGTGGGGCGGTCTCCTCTGTATGTGGGCTAGAAGCAGTATGCACATGGGGAGGACTGTGCTCTTCAATGGCAGCCTCCTCAAGTGAGGAAGACCCCAGTAATGTGGTTGCCCCAAAATTGGTTGCATCAGGCTCCTGTTGAGAGGAAGCCTGTGCGGTTTGTGGTGGGTGGAGTCGTGGTACCTGCTGGGAGAATCGAACCAGCAGGCACATCCTGCCTTTGTGTGGCAGGGGCATCCTCAGGGGACTCATCTCCCTGAGTAGCCTTGGTTGGCTTCTTTTGGCTTTTGGCTTGGTGGGGACTTTGGATTTGGAGGTGGAGGCTGTGGGTTCCAGCTGCGTGGGTTTTCGCAGCCGGCCAGCCTGTTTGAGTGTGGGGTCAGTGTTGTGCCTGGAGTATACCTCAGCTTGAACAGCCATGGCAGGGACCCCAGTGCCAACTAGTCCCTCAGCCTGAAGCTGGTATTCGATCATGGCCATTATGAACCGTGGATATAAGTTCCAACGGTTAGAAAAAGGTTTTGTGGCCATGTCCTTGAGTTCCAAAAATAAAAGATCTAAAATTTAAAGGTTGTTTCTCAAGGATAGAATACAATACCTGCTGCCACCTTGTGGACATCTGGTCCCACGAAGAGGTCTTGGGAGCCAGACATACATTCACCATGTGGAAGATCAAGCGTTGAGGATCAGGAAAGTGTTTCTTCAACAAGGTAGAGGCGGAGAGGTTACCCTGATAGTCATGAGATGTGAAGGAGTGATCAAGGGTACCTTTGGGGTAGGAAGTTGGGTGAGTGGCATCATCCAGCTCTAGGGTTTGGCGTAGAGCAGCTGGAGTGATAACCACGGGTTTGCCGTTGACGGAGGACCGGAGAGAGACCTCGGCATTCTGCTCTCCGGTTTGGACAGTGACATTGGTCCAAAACTCCGTCAAGGAGTCAGTGTATATGTGGGGTTCAAGAGAAAAGCCGTTTTTGTATGGTGAGTCATACATAAGGTCGACGGCTTGGTGAAATTTGGGCCATAATGGCGATTTTGTAAGGTGGGCGACACAGTTGTGTCGAGGTTTCAGTTGCATGTTCGCCATTAATGGTGTATGGGAATTTCAGAGGTTTGTAAGGATTAAGAGGAGTAAATGCTCTGAAGGTGGGGTATTTATAGGGTAGGGCAAAGGTTGAAAGAAAACTACTGAAGGTTTTGGTGTTAGTGATCAGTTGTTGTAACAGCTGATGATGTGGTTTTAACCTTCAGTGGTTGTAACATCTGAGGACTTGGTGTTAGCCTTCAGTAGTTGAAACTACTGAGACCTTGGTTTTGTCCTTCAGATGTTGTGAACGTCTGAAGAGTTACTGTCAGTCTTCAGTAGTTATAAACTACTGATGACCTAGTATTCTTCTTCAGACGTTGTAACAACTGAAGACTTGGTTTTAGCCTTCAGTAGTTGTGAACTACTGAGATCAGTAGTTGTGAACTACTGAAGACATGGTATTGCTTCAGTTGTTTGTAAACAACTGAGGACTTGGTGTTAGCCTTCAGTAGTTGTGAACTACTGATGTCAGTAGTTGTGAACTACTGAAGACATGGTTTTGTCCTTCAGTTGTTTGTGTATGAAACATCAGCTGTCGTTATCAGCTGATGAGAAATTACTCATCAGCTGTTTCCGTCAAATCAGTTGTTTCATACTAGCCTCCACATTTACTCATCAGCTCTTTGGCTGACTTTCAGATGTTTCATTGACCCTTCAGCTCTTGGGAATATGCCTTCAGCTCTTGGGATCAGATGTTCACAAGTGCTGATAAAATTCTTCAGAGCTGGTGAACAAATTTTGTCTTCAGTATTTGTGTAAGATTACACATCAGTACTTGTGAGCAAAATTTGTTCTTCAGTACTTATTTATTGAAAATCATACATCAGTAGTTGTAATCCACTTCACTACAGTTGTTTTTTCAATAAATAATGTACATCAGTACTTTGAGTCAGTTTAGTCTTCAGTAGTTGTGAAAGAGCTAAAGACTAAATTACTCATCAGTACTTATATTTGACCTTTGCTCTTCAGTAGTTGTGAACTAAGAGTACCAGCATAGGTCAAATCATTCAAGCTGCAGCATACCAAGCCTTAGTACCAAATTTTGGAATGTGGCACTATCTAAAGGCTTAGTAAAAATGTCTGCAAGCTCATCAGTATTAGGCACAAACTTAGGATCAATCAGACCTTTCTCATAGCAATCCCTGATAAAATGATGTCTGATCTCAATATGCTTGGTCCTAGAGTGCTGGACTGGATTCTTAACAATACAAAGAGCTGAAGCACTATCCATTAATAATGGAGTCTTAGTCTCAGTAATGCCATAATCCAGAAGTTGGTTCTGAAGCCAGAGTATTTGAGAGGTACAACTTGCAGCAGCAATATACTCAGCTTCAGCAGTGGATGTAGCAATTGATGTTTGTTTCTTACTCTGCCAAGAAACTAAACAATTGCCTAGGAATTGGCAACCACCAGAAGTGGATTTTCTGGTGACTTTGCATCCTGCATAGTCACTATCAGAGAAAGCAACTAATTTGCATGAATGCCCAGCTGAATACCAAAGTCCTAGTGATTGGGTACCTTGCAGATATCTAAAGATCCTTTTGACTGCAATCAAATGGGATTCTTTAGGTGCAGCCTGAAATCTAGCACAAGCACATGTTGAAAACATGATGTCTGGTCTAGAAGCTGTAAGGTACATCAAGGACCCAATCATACATCTGTAAAGGGTTTCATCAACCGCTTTACCTTTCTGATCAACATCTAGTTGTGTGATGCTGCTCATGGGAGTAGAACAGGGCTTACAGGATTGTAAATCAAACTTATTCAGCAACTCTTTGGTATACTTTGACTGATGGATGAAGATTCCATCATCCAGTTGTTTGATTTGCAAGCCCAGAAAGTACTGTAATTCTCCCATAGCACTCATTTCAAATCTCAGCTTCATAAGCTTTGTAAATTCATCACACAACTTTGGATCAGAGGATGCAAAGATGATATCATCAACATAAATCTGAACAAGGAGCTTATGTTGTCCCACAGTCTTGATGAATAAGGTTTTATCAATGGTGCCTCTAGTGAACTTGTTCTCTAAAAAAGGTTGAGAGTGTCTCATACCAGGCTCTAGGTGCTTGCTTCAGCCCATAAAGAGCCTTATCAAGCTTGTACACCCAATCAGGATGTTTATTGTCCTCAAAGCCTGGTGGTTGACACACATAAACCTCTTCTTTGATTTTTCCATATAGGAAGGCACTTTTGACATCCATTGATAAACCTTGAGACTGTGAAAGGCAGCATAAGCTAAGAACAGTCTAATTGCTTCTAGTCTGGCCACAGGTGCAAAGGTCTCATCATAATCGATTCTTCCTCCTGTGCAAACCCTTGAACAACCAGTCTGGCCTTGTTCTTGACAATTTGGCCCTTCTCATCTGTTTTGTTCCTGAATACCCACTTGGTGCCTATAGCACACTTACCTTTGGGTAATGGAACAAGCTCCCACACTTGCTGTTTCTTGAATTGAAGTAGCTCAAGCTGCATAGCTTCCACCCATCCATTGTCTCTTAAAGCAATATGATAGTTCTTTGGTTCTTACTGACTGATGAAGAGAGCATAGAAGCAGAAGTTGGACAATTGATTCCTGGTTGAAACTCCAGCATGAATATCACCAATGATTTGTGAAGTGGGGTGATTCTTGAGCTCTTGATAAACTATGATATCTGTGCAAGTGTTTGTAGACCCATCAGCAGCAACAGATAGTGATGGAGATTCCTGAAACCATGTAGAGGATGGCAGCTCAAATGAAGTAGAGCAAGCAGAAATCTCATCAGCATTTGTAGTGGATGGAGCTGCTGAGGCTACAGGAGCATCAGGTTCAGTGGAATTAGGCAGGTTGTCACTGAACTTGAAGAGGTGAGTACTGACTTCATCATCTTCAGTACCACCAGGTGGAGATCTGTTGACAGGCTCAACAGATGGAGGTTGATAAGGAACATATTGCAGTATGTTCAGATCAAACAGCTCCACAGGGTTTTGTGGAATCTTGTCCTTTGGAGATTCATTGAACTTACATGCAAGTTTCTTCAACCCCTTTGGTTCTACAGTTAAAGACTCTGTATGCTTTGCAAGTTGATGAATAACCAACAAAGTACCCTGCATCCACCTTACTAGCAAACTTATGGAGTGGGTTGCTAGTGTTGAGAATGAAACAAGGACACCCAAAGGCTATAAAGAATGAAATAAGAGGGGCCAAATGATGAAGAACTTCATAGGGAGTCTTCATCAACCTCTTATTTACTAAGGCTCTATTCTGTACATAGCAAGCTGTATTGACAGCTTCAGCCCAAAAGGTCAGTGGCAGCCCTGAGTCAGCCAACATTGACCTTGCTGCTTCAATGAGAGTCCTGTTCTTTCTCTCCACCACTCCATTCTGTTCAGGAGTTCTTGGAATGCTAAACTGCCTTCTAATTCCCTTGGACAGTAGAAGTCATCAAGTGTGTGGTTTCTAAACTCTGTTCCATTGTCACTCCTCACACACTTGACCTGTAGGGAATACTGCTTTTCTACTTGTAACACAAAGTTCATTATTGTCTTTGCTGCTTCATCCTTGGAGTGCAAGAAGAAAGTCCATACAAACCTGGAGTAATCATCCACAATTACCAGGCAGTATTTCTTCTTTGCCATGCTCATTACTCTGACAGGACCAAAGAGATCCATGTGCAGAAGTTGTAAGCAGGCAGTGGACTTAGGTTCTTCTATTGAAGGGAATGAAACTTTGTGTTGTTTTCCTTTCAAGCAAGCAGTGCAGTCATCTTCACACTTGAACTCCTTCAGAGGCAATCCTCTTACTAAACCATGGCTTATAAGCTGATTCATGTTCTTGAAATTAACATGACCCAGCCTTCTATGCCAAAGTGTAGACTCTTGAGGAGATGCCTTGGAGAATAGGCAAGGATGGCCTTTTAAATCCATCTTTTTGGAAAGATCTAAGGCATACACTCTTCCTGTCCTGTTGGCCTTCAGGAGTGTGTTCATCCAATGCCTTGTCAATCAAACTCAGAACTTTGGATGACAGAATCCTACAGTTCTGGCTTGTGAAAAGGGCAACATGGCCTTTGTCACACATTTGACTGACACTCAAGAGGTTGTACTTGAGATTCTCCACATGGTTAACATCATCAAACCTTATTTCCCCGTTGGAAACAAAGCCTTTTCCGACGATGTAACCCTTTGCATCATTGCCAAAAGAACAAATCCCTTCTTTCCTTGAGAGTAGTCATTAAGAAGGGAGCTGCTTCCAGTCATATGCATGGATCCTCCACTGTCTACATACCAGATGCTTCTATGGCATGTTGAAGAACCCTGCAAACACAACCATGTGTTAGTTAGTCATGGAGACCCAAACCTGCTTGGCTTTGGGTCTGTTCTCAGCTATAGGTGTAGCACTAACAGGTGTGTTGTGAGTGACAGCTTGAGGTGAAGAAGATGGTACAGAAGAGGAACCCTTTGGCTTGGACTTCCTTTTCTGTGGTTTCAACATAGGAGCATCTAAGTGGTTGACTCTTCCCACTAGCTGCTGAACCATCATCACCAACTGTGTCTGATTTTGTGATAAAGCCTTCAGCTCTTCAGACACATTGGAGTTTGCTGATGATGAGTTTCTATGTTGTACCATCTTTTTCTGAGCAACCTCAGCTGTTGCCTGAGTAATCCCTACCTTCTTGGATTTAACTTTGGGCCCTAGGGATTTTAGGCTTGGATGTTGCCAGTACAAACTTGGTTTCAAACTCATTCTTCATTTTATTGATGCTCTCAGTAATTTGCTCCTTCTGTTTGAGTTTAGAACCCCTTTTGTACCAGCATTCATCAGTAAGATGATTGAACAAGCCACATATCTCACATGGCTTTTTCTTCATCTTATGCTGATCATCAGCTGAAGAGGATTTAACTGCTGAAGACTTGTTCTTCAGCTGTTTGTCATCAGTACTAGCAGTTTTCTTCCTAGTGCCTGCTTTCCTGGTATCCTCTTTAGCTGTCTTCAAACCTTTCCTACTGTTAGTTTTCTTCTCTTTAGTGCTAACAGTATTTGAGGTTTGAACTTCAGATGTTGTCACTTGCTCTCCAGTACCTTCAGTACTTCTAGTGACAACTTCTGAGTTGATCAGCCTTTGGTCATGTGATAGTCTATCTCTGATGATGCTGATTCAGAGGATAGTAAGTCACATGATGAGAAGGATTGGTTATTGCTCTCCCCATCAGATTCAACTTCTGCTCTTGAAATGAAATCTGTGGGAGGAGCAGTGTGATTATAACCAATGCCAAACTTCACATGGAAGCTGTTTGCTTGCTAAGAAGCATTTCAAAACCCTTGCAAGATTGCACCCATCGATCACACTCAACTTGGGTGGTTGCAAGAGTTTCCTTGAGGTCCTTGTACTTCTCTAGAAGTACATCTTCCCTAGCTTTACTATCTTTGATTTGGCAGTTGAGCTTGTAAATCTCATCATTTTTATCTTTTAGGACAACCTCAAAATCAGCTTTTCTTTTGGAAATAGTGTGCTCAAGCTCAAGATTTTTATCTATTAAAGCTACATTTGCTTCTCTAATAGAAGCAAATGCTGCTATGCATGACTCTGAACAAAGCTTGGCTTTTGCCTCAGTGGATACCTGAGATGAGGCATTGGATGATGACCCTTCAGCAGAATCAAGGGCCATCAGAGCAAGATTTCCAAAAGTTGATCACCACCATGTTGACCAGCACCTTGGAGTAGTGGTTCCTGACCAGATAGCTCTTCTGGTAGACTACTCCAGTCAACAGCAGTTGGGGTGAAAAAGCTTTGTTGTTGAGGTTGTGTGTGGTGATGAGATTGGGAAGAATGAGGCTCTGGAAGAGCATGAGGTGGTTGAGCCGGGGGTGCTTGAGGTTGACCAGGCTGAGGCATGTAGTAACAGGGGTAAGGATAAGGCATATGACCCTGTGGCACAAATAAGCAGGTGGTGCTTGTGCTTGAGATGGATGGGGAGAACTGTAGGAAGGTTGCCCTTTGTGCTGTGAGCTATTGCTGGGAAAAGTCACAAAGGGTGCAGATGAGTTAGATCCAGATGATCTACACTCTCTTGCAAAGTGTCCAAGCCTTTGGCACTTGTGACACCTCAACTTGCTCTTGTCAAAACCAACTTTGGTTTTGCCAGAGAGTCCTGGGAATTTCCTACCAGTTCTTTTGTAGAACTTCTGAGAGCGGATATTTATCATTGCCATTTGGTTCAAAATATCCATCTCTTCCAGATCATCATCTGGAATGCCCTTCAAATCCTCCATCAGAAAACACAAGTTGTCACCACCTCCTCCTGAACTACTTACACCAACAAAAGCTTGTTCTGAGTTTGTAGAGAAATCAATATGCTCATCATAAGAACTTTCTGATGAAGCATATTCTGACTCATGACTTATCAAGGCAGCATTACCTTGGACAAAGTCATCAGCAAGTTTGCCAGAAGATGACAACTTCCTCTTTTGCTCTACCTCTCTCTCAAAAGTGAGTAGTTTCCCATGAAGTTGGTGAGAGATAGAGTGTCAAGGTCAGCACTAGAGCGTAGGACAATGGTATATGTGTCCCATCTCTCAGGCAATGACCTGAGGAACCTGTTGTTCATCTGGCTTTTGGAGTACTCTTGTTTAACCATCTTCAGCTCAGAGATTAAACAAGAGAACCGCTCAAACTGCTGGGTCAGAGTCTCACCCTTTCTATATGAGAAAGTCTCATATTGTTGGGCAAGGATTTCCCTATTGTTTGCTAAGACCGAATCAGTTCCTCCAAATTGTTCCTTTAGAGCAACCCATAGGTCATGAGCAGACTCATGATGCAAGAGCCCTGAATATATCTCGTTTGGAATGGCCATGGCTAAAATTCCATGGGCTCTAGCATCAATTTCAAACAGCTTTAGATCTTCGTCCGAATACTGTTCAGGTTTCTTCGCAACCTGTTCATTAGATTCCGGGACGTTCACCATAGGCTTGTATGGCCCATGCACCACTGACTTCCAACAACCAGCACTGTTGACAGCCAAGTGGTGCAGCATACGTCTTTGCCATATGTTATACTCGTTCCTAACCAGCATCGGAGGCTTGGTTGCGGAACCAGTATTGTGAGGATCATTGGTTGGTGTTGTCATCTCAGGTTTGGTCAAGAACAAGTTTAAACGACAATCGTAACTCAAAACCACCAAAAGACCTCAAGATTTTGGCCGGAAACAGCAGAAACTCACTCTCTATGACTAACTCTTGCAAATTGCTAATTCGATCAAACTGAGAGATCAAAAGAGCAGTTTCAAATGATCAATGGTAAGATCGATCAATGATTAACCTGCTCTGATACCATTTGACAGGATCTCAGCCTCTCGTGTTGATCAATTAGATTATGTTTGCAGCGGATTTAGCACATTAATTAGCAATTAAAGCAAGAACATAAAAGATATTGCGATTAAAGCATAAACATAGAGAGAAGAGTTCTGCGAAGCAATAAAATTGGTCGCACGTTTCGGCATTTAAAACTGTATGGCTTGCCATCCTTATATAGGCGGCAAGAGCATGGTGGTGATGTCCTTTTCTGACATCACTGAATATTTAAATTACAGTTGTCAAAACATAAACTACTGAAGATGTCAACAACTGACATCTTCTTACAAAAGTTCCTAAGTGCTGACAAAAGTAAACTACTGAAATCCTACAACGACTGAAGAACAACTCTTCAGTCGTTTATAACTACTGATACTATAACAACTGAAGAACATGCTCTTCAGTTGTTGTACAACTACTGAAATGAAATAAACTACTGAAAAGGAAAAACCATCACAACAACTGAAGAAGACTTCTTCAGCTGTTGTGACAAACTCTGAAACTTCAGCACTTGGTCTTCAGACTTTGGTCTTCAGATGTTTCATCAACTGATGACTTCATAGTTGTCATCAGCTGATGTCTTCAGTCGTTGTCTTCAGACTTTGTGCATCAGCAGTTGTTCATCAGTTCTTTAGTTCTTCAGACTTTGATCTTCAGCACTTGTCTTCAGTACTTGAAGTCTTCAGTACTTGTGTTTATCAGTACTTTAGAGTTCAGTACTTGTCTTCAGTACTTTGGGATCTTCAGCTGTTGTACTTCAGTTCTTTGAACTTCAGCTGTTGATTCTTCAGACTTTGTCAGAACAGCTGATGGGAGTCTTCAGCTGTTGTTGTGATGTCATGTGGGACTTAGAAGTTTTTCTGATCTTGGCTCATTGGTTCTTTTGGTCCAACACTTACAGACTAGCTCCATCGGAATTGAAGGAATTAATGAAACAGACTGAAGATTTGCTAGAAAGAGGTTTCATTAGACTCAGTTCTTCCCCGTGGGGTGCTCCAGTGTTGTTTGTAAAGAAGAAAGATGGGAGTATGCGTATGTGTATCGATTACAGAGAATTAAATAAGTTGACGATAAAGAATAAGTATCCACTCCCACGAATAGATGATTTGTTTGATCAGTTACAAGGAGCCAGTTGGTTTTCTAAGATAGATCTCCGTTCTGGTTATCATCAGTTGAAGTTAAGGAAGAAGATATACCTAAGACAGCGTTTCGTACGCGTTATGGTCATTATGAATTTTTGGTTATGTCTTTTGGGCTGACAAATGCACTTGCTGCTTTTATGGACTTGATGAATAGAGTGTGCAAGCCAATGTTAGATCGATCAGTAATTGTGTTTATTGATGATATACTGATCTATTCAAAGAATGAGGGAGATCACGCCTGCCATCTTCGTGAAGTGTTGGAAAGTTTGAGAAGAGAAAAGCTTTATGCAAAATTTTCTAAGTGTGAGTTTTGGTTGCACGAAGTACAGTTTTTAGGACATGTGATCAATACGGAAGGTATTTTAGTAGATCCTACCAAGATTGAATCAGTAATGAAGTGGAGTCCTCCAAAGACGCTATCTGAAATCCGCATTTTCTTGGGTCTGGCTGGTTATTATAGAAAATTTATTCAGGATTTTGCCAAAATTGCATTCCCGTTAACGAAGCTGACAAGAAAGAATGAAGAATACGCATGGGGACCAGAACAAGAAAATGCATTTCAAGAACTGAAGCAGAAATTAACTCGATCACCAGTGTTGTCGTTGCCAGATGGAAATGAAGATTTAGTCATCTATTCAGATGTTTCGTATCAAGGTTTAGGTTGTGTATTGATACAGAAGGGACGAGTAATAGCTTATGCTTCCAGACAGTTGAAAGAACATGAAAAGAATTATCCGACGCATGATCTGGAATTGGCAGCAGTGGTATTTGCCTTGAAGATATGGAGGCATTACTTATATGGGACGAAATGTACGATTTAAACGGATCATAAGAGTTTGAAATATTTCTTCGATCAGAAAGAATTAAACATGCGCCAGCGGAGATGGTTAGAATTGGTGAAAGATTATGATGTGAAATACTTTACCATCCTGGTAAAGCAAATGTGGTTGCTGACGCGTTAAGCAGAAAGAATGAACACCCTCCGATTCGAGTTAAGTCATATAAGTTAGTGATAACCCTAGATTTTATGCATCAGTTACGGGAAGCTCAATTAGAAGCATTAAAGGAGGAAAACGTGAAACGAGAACGAATGAAGGTCAAACAAAGGATCTGGAATAAAGTAGTTTTGGGGTTAAGACAAAATGTGGTCGTATGTGGGTTCCGATTAAGATGAGAGAGTTGGTGCTAGATGAAGCTCATAAATCCAGATATTCTATACATCCTGGTGCTACTAAGATGTATAAAGACTTAAAACAAGAATATTGGTGGCCAGGTATGAAGTTTAATGTGATGCAGTATGTGAATAGGTGTTTAACATGTCTTCAAGTTAAAGCTAAGCATCAAAAGTCATATGGTAAGCTTCAACCCTTAGAGATCTCAAAATGGAAGTGGGAGGAGTTGACAATGGATTTCATAACTGAGCTTCCGCGTACAGCTAAAGGTTATGATACCATTTGGGTCATAGTGGATAGATTGACACGTAGCGGGCATTTCTTACCAATCAAGGAGACGTATAACTCTGAGAAGTTAGCAGAATTGTTTATTCAAGAAATTATTGCTCGTCATGGAGTACCATTATCTATTGTGTCGGATAGGGATACACCTTTTACTTTGAGGTTTTGGAGAAAGTTTCATGAAGATATGGGTACTCGTTTATTACACAGCACATCTTTTCATCCAGAAACTGATGGGTTAACTGAAAGGACTATCCAAACAGTTAAAGATATATTACGAGCTTGTGTTATAGATTTTGATGGTAGCTGGGATAGTCATTTGCCATTAGTTGAATTCTCCTACAATAACAGTTATCATTCCATAATTGGGAGAGCCCCTTATGAGATGTTATATGGCAGAAAGTGCAGGAGTCCGATATGTTTGGGAGAAATTGGGCAGAAGAGTTGGGTAGTTTGGAAATTGTACAGGCTACAAATGAGAAGTTGGATCAGATCAAAGCTCGGTTTAAAGTGGCTCAAGATCGGCAAAAGTCTTATGAAGATAAAGGCGAAGGCATATAGAGTTTGAAGTAGGAGATAGAGTTATGTTGAAAGTATCTCCTTGGAAGGGAATTATCAGATTCAGAAAGAAAGGAAAGTTAAGTCCTCGTTTTATAGAACCGTTTAGAATCATAGAACGAATTGGAGAAGTAGCCTATAAACTAGAATTACCCGATCAGTTGCAAGGAATCCACCCAACTTTTCACGTATCACAGTTGCGCAAGTGTTTAGCCGATGAAAATGCATACGTGCCTTTAGATGATATAGAGGTGGATGATAAGTTGAATTATGTTGAGAAACCTACTGCTATAGTGGACAGAAAGATGAAAAGATTGAGAAATAAAATCATTGAGTTAGTTAAAGTACAGTGGTCGAATAGAAAGGGGTCTTATTTTACCTGGGAATCGAAAGATGAGATGAGAAGAGATTATCCCCAGTTGTTTAAATAGTCGGTTTCGGGGACGAAACCTATTTAAGGGGGAGAGAGTTGTAACATCCGGTTTCTAAATCCGGACTTGTAATTGTATTATAGTTATGTTTAATTAATTAAGTTGAGTTTGTTTGTTAAGATTGGTGTTCAGTTGCATGACTTGCATGCGAATGAACTTCAGTCGCACCCCTTACGTGCGAATGAGACTCAATCGCACGAATGGTAGGCGTATGGGCTTCAGTCGCACGATTCAGTTGTGCGAATGGGGTTCAGTCGTGCGACTGGGTGTGAGGCGGTTAAGATGTATGTGTGGATAAGTAAGGCGGTGCAGAGGGCTCAAAAGAAGATTCCTATCTGCGTCATCTCCATTATCTTGTTCCCTTTACACCCAAACACCCCTGTTCTCACGAAATTGACTAAGACAACTCCGTTTCGGTAAGTTTTGGATGTCACGGATCAATCT
The DNA here is from genome assembly GCA_024085815.1 of Flaveria linearis. Taxonomy (NCBI): domain Eukaryota; kingdom Viridiplantae; phylum Streptophyta; class Magnoliopsida; order Asterales; family Asteraceae; genus Flaveria; species Flaveria linearis. The sequence continues at coordinate 30,468 of JABSNV010001060.1, forward strand.
TGATATGTTATAAGCTGTGTATATGATTGAATTTGATCCAATAACACGTTTAAATCAGTGATTTGGTCTTGTTCTTTTCTAAGTTAAAATCCAGGAATTCGGATCTGAGTTTTGTGAAGTTTTAATAAAATAATGATCCGAAACCATTGTGAACGATGTGTATATGATCTGTTTTGAATATGACATGATTTAAATGGTTAAAACTCAAATTTTGAGTAAGTTTGGATAAAAAACATCAAGAACACAGCTGCTGATCCGTTTCAGACGAATGGGCTCAGTCGCATGCCTCAGTCGTGCGAATGAGAGTCTAGTCGTGCAACTGAGTGCGAATAAAGGTTTAGTCGTGCGACTGAGAACCCAGTTCTAAGCCCTTTTAAATGTGTGGTTTTAATATACGGGCTAGCATACACATAATGATGAATAATTTGAATGTTTTTAGCACCAGAATTGTGATAATGATGTTTATACATTACTAACAGCTCGTGAGGCTATTAGGGTAAAGTTGGAATAGTGAACGGTTATCTGAACATTGTTAATCATTACGTGATGGTAATGATTACAATGGGTCAGATGGGGTTTAATGACAAATGGAAATGTATTAAAACTGTTGCTAAAGGAAAGAATGTGTGGTGTCTAAATTAATGTGATGATATTGGCAATAAGTAAAGGAATTGTTTTGATGTGATGTAAATCTCAACAGGCCAGTTAGGGTAAGATGCCTGTGTGTATAGACTGTACAGTGAAAAGAAGTGATGACGATCACTCAGCTTTGTGAACATCTTGTGGTGATGACCCTAGATGATTAAATTGGCATCCTACTGGACGAGAGATAGTAATTACAGTTTCTGGTGGGAAACTGATGTCCGGTGGGACGAGTCCGGTGGGACAAAGTAAAGTTAAAGTTGATTTTATTATATTGCCAATATAAATATGACTTTTGTATATGATGAAATGTCGTTAATGTTTTAATGAAAATTTAGAACTCACCAGTTTATCTGATGTTTTGAGTGTGTTGTATGTGTGCTAGTAAGGAAGAATCCTCTAATAATAGAGGAAATTAAGTATGAGCCAAATAAGGATGCTATCCCGGAATAGCTGCTGGCATAGGGTGTAGGACCTGTTAATAATGTAAAAAGGATATGTATAATCAAATACTATATATGTAAAATGTTTTTATAAAGTTGGGTTGACATGTAATTATGTTCAGTCTTCCGCCGTATGACAAATGCTCTGATTTGTATTTAGAATGTTAATCCAACTATGTGACGAGCCTCCGGTGTCCTGCCGGGTTTAGGGAGTCACAATATAGCAAGACTATACTCAAATTAAAGATATTAAAATGATCTATTTAATGGTGTAATTTGTTTAAAAAAATAACGTCATATAAAAAAGTTAAAAACGTTATAAAAAATGGTGGAGTTTTTAAAAATGGAGGGAAAATCGTTACATCAGCGGTGTAACGCGATGTAAATGTTAGTTACAGTGATGTAAGTGTTCGCTACATTAGGATTAATGGGTTATCACAATAAACAAGGGTTAACAAAGGAACCTTACCATATATATATATATATGTATATATATATATATATATGTATATATATGTATATATATATGTATATATATATGTATATATATGTATATATATATGTATATATATATGTATATATATATATATGCACTGAGCCAATGAACCGCGCCACGAGCCGAGCTCGAACCGAGCTAATCCTGGCTCGATTTTGGCTGGTTGAGAATTCGAGCCGAGCCAAGCCGGCTCGATTAGATACGGGTTTTTTTCGAGCCAAGCTTTTTTCGAGCAAATTTCAAGCGAACTTCGAGCCGCGAACTTTTTGTACAACCCTACTTCCATTTGATTTATGAAATGTTTTATGAGACCAAATTAAAACTCTTATTTTATTTATAACATGTTTAGTGTCAATTATTAAAAATTATGATCCATGATAAACATTCATAATATTTGTTAAAAGACTTAGTAAAACATAAAACATCTATGTTAATTAATACTTCGCATTATTAGCATTACACAAGAAATTGCAACAATTTCTACTATAATCATCCAAATTTCACTTTCTTCATTCCGACCACTCAACTTCGAACATCAATATCTAATTCATCTTAGCTTCAGTTTGGACACAGTATAGTTCACTATGAAACGAGAACTTAACCCAATAAATAAATAACTATTTATATAACAAATACATAAATATAATTATTTTGTGTCCAAAATTTTAACAATAATACGCTCCGAATGAAAGGGATGGCGCCTTTGTTGCCCCAAGTACTGTTGCCAACCCTACGGGCTCAAAAAGATTGGGTGGTGCGGGTTCATGAACCCGTTGAAAGATTGATAGAGGAAGGAGGTGTCCGATTAGGGTGTGAGATGACATCTATTGATCGGATAGAGGGTTCAAAGGTTTCAAAAAGTTATACCCCTTCAATTTGGGTTCAAATGATTCATTTTTGTTCATATAATGTGACATCCATTCATTGCTTAACTGAGCAGATTCAAATGGCTCATATTTTTACACCCCACCACCCTTAATTAACCGGTAAAATCTTGTCACGTATGCAACATGTAAGGTCAAGGGAACCTACATCAACTCATTCTGTGAATAGCACCATGAGCTTTAGAGGTCAACGTATTAAAATTTAATATTATATCATAAGTATCGCACATTTTTTAGATTATAGTATTAGTTGGTTAACAATGTTTAGCATGGTAGGCTGCGTCATATATTGTAGATGGACTTCGTTTTTTATGGTTTATTTTATATTTTATATTTAACATATACTTTATATAAAAATATTAACTAAGGATGTCACTTGTAATAACCATGGGTCTCTTATAGAGTGTGGTATAATATGGTTATTCTTGTGAGGTTTTTCTATTGTTTTTCAAGGTATTGCAACAGTTTCTTTAAAACTAACATATTTATTGCTATCGTCGCATTCTCTTTTACAATATTGTTATTGTTGTTCCTAGCTATATCACCATTGCGACGTTGTTTTCTCCATTTTCCAATTTGGCCCTTTCATTGCAAACTCATTTCAAACTCAAGGCATATACTAACTTGGCGCTTAGATATGGTTTTCTCGACTACAGCTCGAATCCACTTAAACGGTTAATTTCTTTGTTTTTGTACCACACTCACTAGACCATTCATCTCAACTCTAGCGTCCGAATCAAAATGAGAGGAAGAGCCTCCACAAGTATGAAATACATCAATAATGTTACCAATGTTCGAACTATGAACCATAGGAACTTTTTTAAGGCTATTATGAACCAAAACAAGATTACTTAGATCAATTAAATTGGCACCACAATAGGAGACATGAGACAAGGTTGATATGGTATATCTTTTGTAGGGATAGTTTCAACAACATCCCTACACTATCAATAGATTGAATAAATTCCCCTTAAAATATTATAAATTTGTACAATAGCTTCAACTTTTGACCAATTTGCTTGTCAACAAAACTGTTACTTGTTTAAAGTAACATATTAAACAATTAAAGTATATGATCATCTTTAATATCTGCAAATAATAACGGTCAAAAATCATATAAGGATGAAAAAGAAACCGGAATCCAACAGTAATACGTAATACCCAAAACGTGCGAAATGGATATTGGGATGGGTATTTGGCTATGAGATTGAGTATGTGATTACTTTAAAAAAAATTCGTGTGCACGGGACGAATATGAGATCCGGTGATACCTGGTCGGTTTATTCAAACAAAGATGACTATGAGTGAAATTCGGGACATACCTTTAAGTTTAAACCAAGTGTAGATTTATGATAATTATGCAAGTTGTATTATATTACAATAACAATTATTATTGGTAATGTGATAATATGTCATAATTTGGATTATTAAAATCTAAATTTTTTGATTTATTTTACATAGTTTTATTGGTTATAGAAAATAAAAAGCTTATTCAGTGCTAATAAAAAATGTTTGAAATAAACGATTGATATCCACTTTCCATGTTGTCAACAATGATCTAAAGCATTAAAATGATGTAAAATGTTTAAAGTACACATCTATAACATAATATGAATTTTTCTAACTATTGGACCTTACGAGGCATCTTCTAATGGTTTCCGAACCCAAAAAAATATAATGTTCACACAAGTCATAACATCACGTGTATAATTACATTGTTACTGTTCACCAATACGAATAATCAAATGACTGAAGTGAAAAAAAAAAAGAAAAAAAAGACCTTCAACAAAACGAACTTAAAAATTTTCATATGTGTCTTAACGCACGGGCATAATGGCTACCTTCAGTGTTCACCAATAAACCATCCATGACACATTTGGAGGATTGTTGATTAGAGTTTTATAGATTAGGGGGTAATTTGGTATTTAAGCATAATGCAAGGAGGCTATTTGAAAGGTTTCAGGGTGTGACACCAAGTTTAGCAACAGATACGCATGCACTAGCATGTAATAACAAAAAGTAAACGAATTTGACAGGTGTTTTGTCATGACGTATCATGTGGATATTTTTTTATAAATGTTATAATTAAAGATATATGTTTTATGCATTTCGGTGGACCTTTGCATGTGTAAGTTTTATAATATTAGATACAGGTGGATTCTGTTAAAAAAAATAATAATACAGATGATTCGAACAAGTGAGTAACTTGTCGCTGATTTGATGCATGCTATTTCTATCTCCTTATGTGTTTCTGTGGTATTGTATGATATATATTATGTTGGCTATTGCTATTGTTACCGAGTCGGGGGTCTCTTTGGAAGCGGTCTCTCTATCTCCCAAGATAGAGGAAAGACTTGCCACCATCTACCCCTCCCAGACCTGCTATTAAACGGGATACACTGGGTATGTTTGTTTGTTTGTTTAAATGCTTATTATGCTATGTGTAATGATATGCGAGTGTGAGAGGTACCAGTTAGCATGTACTCACAAAACGTCACACCCCACTTTATGAGAGGCTCTATGGTGACGGATTTAGAATTTTTTTTATGTGGGTCGGTTTTCTTTTTTGCTATGGTCCAGTACGGGGTAGGTTAGATCACATGATAATAATATAAAAGGCCAAATTAAAACAAATAATCTAATGATTGATCTACCCACTCGTTTGACTTTTCAAACTAACGTTAACATTTAACATTAATGTGGGTGTAAAAGATTCAAGTCAGCTCGTAAGCTACTCGGATTTCTCTTTTTTTTATTTAATAAAAAATATTTTAATATGAAAAGAACCAGAAAATATCATTTATAGTTAATGTGATATTTATTAGAAGAGAGAAGCGTGAAAATAATATTTAGGAGCTCTAGAATAGTAACAAGTAACCTATAAAACATTCTTTTATTAGTATAGATAGAAGATAGATGTATTATGAAGAGCTAAAGCTTACAAAAATGATATAAAATCATTTACATATGATATATTACATAGTTTTTAAATATAAATTTTGAAAACGTTACGTATATTTTTTTAAATTGTGTTTATAAAATGAACGAAAGAAATTTCAGTTTATAAAACTATTTTATAAATAAATCTAACTTTTTTCCTAAATAAAAAACGTTATATAAAAATAATTATAGAAATTATTATTAGTTATTATGAGAGAAATGTAAGAAACAGAAAATTATATATTCAAAGAGAAAATTTTGTATAATTAATATGAGGGGAAAAAAACAATGCATAAGAGAGCGAGACATGTCCAATGTGATTTTATTTTTTAGTAAATATAGAGAGGCCATGTATTTAGGGTGAGTAAGATGTTTTTTTAATTATAGGTTTTTTTACTGAGGGGGCTAGAGGGTACGATCCTGACTGGAAAACAAATAGATGAATCGGATTAAGATAACACATAAACAAACAAACAAACATACCCAGTGTATCCCGCTGGAAATAGCGTCCGGTATATTTTCCGCTAAAAGAAAAAAGTAGACACATGGAGATTAGTATAGAGATGTGTATTGGTGTATATATGATGAGCTAAAGGCCAAAGCTTATGTTTGTAGCCAAAATGGGCTTTTAGTTGAAAATGTACCCAAGCCCAAAGAAAGTAGCCCATTTTCAGAAGCCCTCTTCTCTTCTCCTCTGTATGTGTTTTCTTCGTCTTCATGGCCCCTTCACATCTTCATTATTTCCTTTACATGTAGTTCTTCTAACCCTAAATACAATCATCATCATCATCATCAAAGCTATATTCCTCCAATTCCTCGAGTAATCTGACCCCCTATAAGAAAGAATTAGAGATTATCCTAACCTACAGTGAAAGAATTACAGAAACCCAAGGGTTGACGTCTGAGCAAACGAAGGGTATGTTGATTTCAACTTCTGTTAACTTGCTTATTAGTGATTTGATTAACCGAGTTTATTGGCTTCTTCTGTCTCATTTGGGACCGAATTTGTGAAATTGATGATAGAAAACACAATGAGCATGTCGTTGGGGCTTTTCATGTGTAGTTTATATCGTGATTGTTATTTAATTTAAGCACAGTGAAGACATATTTCTTATGATTTGAAGATGGTTGTTTTAGTTATTGAGTGAGATTTCTTTGTTGCAGTGAAATAGTGAATTGCACATTCTTTTATTAATATGAGTTTTGGTGGTCCTTCTTTGTATTTCTTTTATCTCTGCACTGAAAATGTTTCTAATGCAACCTGAGTATAATTTCCAATTGCAAACATGATTGTACATATGTATGCTTATCTTCTAGGAGTTTTATTCTCATTACATCTCGTTTAATAGGTTAATTAGTGAGAGTTCAGCTAAAATTAGCCACAAAATGATATGGTGGAACACAGGATTTGACCATTTTATCTTATGGCTCATCTGAGTCATTGGCCAAAGAGTCTGATTTTCTCCATCCAATCAACCGTAATTATTATGAAGTTGATTAAAAAGTGGGAAAATTTCAAGTGAGAGCTTTTTAAACGATCCATGTGAAATGGTTTATGTGTGTGCAACTTTTTCATCTGAGGCATCATGGTTAATTAAACCTATTATTGATGCAGTAAACAACAATGAGGAGAACACAAAGCCTCTCATTCTAATGATCTCTCTGCCTGATTTTATTAGAGCTCCTTATATTAGTGTAGCATAATAGTTATTATAGGGGTGCTTGAATGTGAAACTGGTTATCCAAAAGTGTGTGTGTGTGTGTCTTTTTAAATTCGAATAATAAGATAAAGAGAAACAGAAGATGTTATCCGACTTCAAAAATCTATTATTGTGCAATTTACTCCACATGTATGTATGGAAGTATTTATATTATTTTTTAGACTTATGTGAGATCATACTTACAGAGATGGGGAAATTATGGTTTTATGCAACTTGTTGTTTGGCATGAGATGGCAATGTTATTAGCACAAATTGACCATTTTTAAAATGACCCCTTTCGACCTGTACTCATTTTTGTCAAAACCTATACTTACTTGAACCAAAATGACCTGTACCCATTCTGACCCATTACCAGCGTTCCTTGTGTCTGTCCTTTATACAGGTATATTAAACAGCTATGGCATTTGAAAAAGGGCCCTGAAAATTTTCATACATACATGTGTAGAGTCAATTGGTCAATAATATTATTTTTCATACAATTTTTGCTTTGGGGCACCATAAAAGTTGAGTCCTCCTGCTCATCATCAAATTTATATTCTTCTAATTCTCTCCTCATGTTTTTCCTATAATTGAATGTATAATGACAATTGGAATGAATGAATGATAGTGTTAGACGTATACTTTGATTTTGGATATGGATTTTGTTTCCAGTCATAGAACTGGGATAATAAGTTTCACTGAGATTCATAATTTCTCATTCTTTAGGAATATTGAGCAGCTGATAAAGAGCAATTCACTGTGCTATCATTGGCTGTAGGTTATCCATGTCTGACAGCTCATGCTAGTCGAATGCTGAATCTTTACAACCGACTAAGAAGTTTTGATCATTTCTGGCGCATTAGATTTGAATCTTATCAACACTTCCAAATTTCACGCCTGCTCAGAATTGGAACCAGATAGCTAAAGAAAGTGGATATGTAAAAACAACTGAGTTCAAGGATGAAGGCTCTTGTTACAGCCAGAGGTACAATTAGTGAATGAATCACATCTATTTGGATCAATCTAATTACTAATTATGTGTTTGTACAGGGAAGTTATGCTGTGATATTGCTGTTCTATGTGAGAAGTTATTATCTACATATATTGTTTCTTTCAATCTGCAACAAAGAGCTTTTTCTTCTATAAATGGAATTGATCAAGAACATATCACAAGATTTGATGAAAAGAAGCAAGTAGTTGATTCTGTGTGCCAGATTTTGGAGGGTGGTCCACGGGGAACATCTTTGGAGAATGCTTTATCCAAATACAATGAAAGTGCACAAACTGATTTTATGATATCTGTTTTGAGAAAATTAAAAGATGTCAATCTTGCGGTAAATTATTTCAAATGGGCCGAGAGAAAAACCAATCAACCACATTGCCCCGAAGCATACAACTCACTTCTCATGGTGATGGCAAGAAGTAAAACCTTTGATAAAATCGAACAAGTTTTTGAAGAAATGAACCTTGCTGGTTTTGGTCCATCTAATGCCACATGTATTGAGTTAATCGTAAGCTGTGTCAAGATTAATAAACTAAGAGAAGCTTATGATATAATTCAGCTGATGAGAAAATTCAAGTTTAGGCCTGCGTTTTCTGCTTACACAACTTTAATAGGAGCTCTCTCAACCGTTCACGAACCTGATCTTACACTCACATTATTTCACCAAATGCAAGAGCTCGGTTATGAAGTACATGTGCATTTGTTCACAACTGTAATCCGTGTATTTGCTAGATCGGGTCGGGTGGATTCTGCTCTTTCTTTATTAGATGAAATGAGAAGCAATTGTATTGATGGTGATATTGTTTTATATAACGTGTGCATCGACTGTTTTGGTAAGGCAGGAAAAGTTGATATGGCTTGGAAATTCTTTCATGAAATGAAAGTTCATGGTATCATGCCAGATGATGTCACATACACTAGCATGATAGGTGTTCTATGCAAAGCTAATAAGCTCAATGAAGCCATTGACTTATTTAACCAAATGGAGCACAATAAGAAAGTCCCATGTGCATACGCTTATAACACCATGATCATGGGCTATGGAATGGCTGGAAGGTTTGATGAAGCATTTCAGTTACTCGAGAAACAAAAGTTAAAGGGTTCGATTCCAAGCGTGGTGGCATATAATTGTATTCTCACATGTCTTGGGAAAAAAGGGAAAATTGACGAGGCTTTGAAGTTATTTGAAGATATGAAGAAAGACGCATCACCTAATTTATCGACTTACAATATTCTTATAGATAATCTTTGCAGGTCTGGTAAACTCGACATAGCTTTGAAGATTCAAGATTCCATGAAAGAAGCCGGTTTGTACCCCAATATTTTGACTGTGAACATAATGATCGATAGATTGTGCAAGTCTCAACAACTCGATGAAGCGTGTTCGATATTTGAGAATCTTGACGATAGTTGCCCGCCAACTGATTACACTTATTGCTCACTTATAGAGGGATTAGGCAGACATAATAGAATTAATGATGCTTACAAGTTATACGAACGAATGCTGGAAGCTGGTGTGACTCCAAATGCTGTTGTCTATACGTCTCTCATTAGAAACTTCTTTAGATTAGGAAGAAAGGAAGATGGTCATAAGATTTATAAAGAAATGGTACGTAGCGGGATTACTCCTGATTTAACCCTTTTAAATACGTATATGGATTGTGTTTTTAAAGCTGGTGAAACAGAAAAAGGTTGTGCTTTGTTTGAAGAAATTAAGAACTATGGTATTGTACCAGATGCCCGAAGCTACTCGATACTAATTCATGGACTAATAAAAGCAGGATTTGCACGGGAAACTTATAAACTGTTCAATGCAATGAAGAAGCAAGGATGTGTTATGGATACACTTGCATACAACACTGTTATTGATGGTTTTTGCAAATCGGGCAATGTGAACAAAGCTTACCAGCTGCTAGAAGAAATGAAAGTGAAGGGGCATCCACCAACTGTAGTCACTTACGGTTCGGTGATTGACGGGCTTGCTAAAATTGACCGGCTTGATGAGGCTTACATGCTCTTTGAAGAAGCTAAATCTCAAGGTATTCAGTTAAATGTAGTTGTGTATAGCAGCCTTGTTGATGGATTTGGAAAAGTGGGTAGAATTGATGAAGCTTATTTAATTATGGAAGAATTAATGCAAAATGGTTTGACACCGAATGTATACACTTGGAACTGTATGCTTGATGCACTAGTGAAAGCAGAGGAGATTGATGAAGCACTCGTGTGCTTTAATTCAATGAAGGATTTAAAGTGTATCCCGAATGCTATAACTTATAGCATAATCATAAACGGGTTATGTAAAGTTAGAAAGTTCAATAAGGCGTTTGTGTTTTGGCAGGAGATGCAGAAACACGGGCTGCAACCGAATGTGGTTACTTATACCACTATGATCTGTGGGCTTGCACGGGCTGGAAACGTGTTGGAGGCTAACCGTCTTTTCGATAGCTTTAAGAAAAGTGGCGGTGTTCCAGACTCGGCTTGCTATAATACTATGATCGAAGGGTTGAGTTTATCTAATAGGGCAATGGAAGCGTATTTGTTATTTGAGGAAACCAGGTTGAAAGGATGTTATGTGTATGCTAATACTTGTGTTGTACTTATGGATTCATTGCATAAGGCTGAGTGTCTTGAGCAGGCTGCAATTGTTGGTGCTGTTTGAAGGAAACAGCTAAGGCTCAGCATGCTTCTAGTTCTATGTAAGCATCTTATAATATTTTAATTATTTTAATTTATTTATTTTTTTAGATTTTTTAACCATATATGATAAAACATTGTTGGCATGCTACTTTTGATTTTGGCTTCTGTCATACGGTTTTTGTTTTTGTCTTCGCGGTGTTGGGGATAGAAATGCATACAATCGGTATTTGGATCTGTGTTTTGAAAGTGATTTTTACGCGGTATTGGTCTTTGGCCTGAATGAATGCTTACTTTTATGCTGTTTGGATTATGATTTATCTTTATGCAATGTTTCTACTTTCTAGCCATCCTGGTTTTGATTTTTGTATTGATGACCCTTTTAGAATGTAATATTGTTTATAGTGAAAGTTCTGATTGTAAATGTTAGCGCTGAGCATGGATTGAGTCGGCGCTGTTTTACATGTAAAATTAGGTCTTAATGGGTTAGATACATTGTAATGAGTTATAGTCGATCATACTTGTGGTGATGAGTTATATTAGGACGCAATGAATTATAAGGACCATACATATACACATCTTAATGGGATATATGGGGTCTTAAGAGTTGTGATGGCTCTTTAATGGGCATGATATATTGATATGCCTTAACATGTCATATTAGGTGTTAATGGATTATATATGGTTGTAATAAGTTATAGTTGATTATACATGTCATAATGATTTGTATTTTAATGGGGTATAACAGGTCTTAAAATTCATGATAGCTCTTAATGGAGCATGACGAGTCTTAATATGTTATATTAGGTTTTAAAGGGTTAGAATGGATTGTAACGGATGATACATGTATTTACAGGTTTCATTGAATCTATGAGTGACCGATAGCTTTTAATAGGTCATGATAGAGTATGAAACTTAGCATGTCATGGTAGGACGAAAAGTAGTTGGATTGTGTTGTTATGAGTGTGTTGTTATGAGTAAGTAGGCTTGTAAATGGAACGTAAGAACACGAACATCAACATGTTTGTATTTGTTCATTTAATTTGAATTGAACACGAACACATAATCAAACATAATTTTTTGTTTATGTTTGTTCACTAAGAAAATGGAATTATTCGTATTCATTCAAGTTTGTTTGTTCGTTAAAAAGCTAAATGAATATTTAACGAGTGTAAACAAACACAAACTAACACAACATACACAAATTAACAAAAAGAAATGAACGTAATTGAACAGACAGACAAACAAAAACAAATGTAAATTAACATTAATGAATAAACAAACAAGTCTTATACTTAATAATTCATCCAAAAACACATTTAAACTAGTGGTTTAAATGTACATGCTTCATCCAAAAAATATAATTTATCCATAAATATGATTTTACCAATAAATCTATGTAAATATAAATAATATATAATATGTATATGAAAATTTGTTTTAATTTTTTCATGAATGAACATAAACGAATATAAATAAATGAACATATATGAACGGATGTAAACAAACGTTCACAAACATAAATGAAGAAACCAAACATTTGCTCATGTTCATTTGTTTTATTAAATGAATAATTTTTTTCATGTTTTTTTATTTATTAATTGAACGAATATAAATGATTTTTTTCATAGAATTTATGGAAAGGTTATGAATGTATGATTCAATTACATGCCTATGAGTTTTACATATGTTTTTGGATTATACCGGGTTTTAAAAGTCAAGATAGCTCTTAGTAGAGCACGATGGCCCCTAATGGATGCCATGAATTAAAATGAGTCATATTAGGCAATAATGAATATATTAGAGCATAAGCGACCATCTTTACTAATTATGATTATGTTTGATCATGATTGACCAAGTACGACTATATTACTAAATATAACAATGTTTAACGAAGTAGAGTATAATTACCTATTTTGACCATATATAACAATGTTTGGTTATCATACTTTGGTTAACAAAGTATGAACTTTGTATGTTTATAAATTATAGATACGTTTGATGAATTATGGCTATAAATTGTAAGTCTGGTTTTTCACAATTGTTTTCATATATCACATCCATAATTTTTAAACTGAAAATTTCATATTTTATTTTAGCAATCATAGAGTAAATTACAAGGATAGTCCATGTGGTATGTTTAAATTGTGGTTTTGATTCTCATGTTTAGAAAACTACAAGATTAGTTTTAAAGTATGCATAAACATAACAAGTTTGGTCCCTAACATGGATGGACGGTTATCTTTTCAAAATGATCAAAATACCTTTACTATTAAAATAAAAGTAAAACTAGATTACCTTCCACCATTTCCGATCACCGGATATAACCTCACCTTAGCCGACCGGATTTTCCACTGGCTACAGTTTGGTTGCTCCGCTTCACCCACCGCTAAACCATCATCATTACCACACCTAGTCGCCATGACTGCCTGAAGGAGTCGTCACCATCGGCCACCACCACCACCACCACTCATCCTTATCTTTTTTCATCGCAGTCATACCTGTCGCTCTCTGTTTGATTATGTTTTCTTGAAATGTGGTGGGTCCGTTATTAATAAATTTAAGTTTTTTAGAGTAAGGATATTTTAGTTATTTTAAAAATACTTTGCGACTGATCTTTTAGTTTTTCAAACCTAAAAACCAAAACAATAATTTAAACATAGAAGAGGGACTACCGTGTATATTACTTGGAATCATATAAGTCATTCAATCAAGAAAACATAACATACAATTATCAAGTACATAGAAACTCTCATTATTTAAACATTGCCTAATATAAAGAGTGTACCCGGTGCATGAAGCTCCTGCTTTGCGCAGGGTCCGGGGAGGGGCCGGATCGCGAAGCGATCTGATATACGCAACCTTTCCTCGTACAATTTTGTGCAAGAGGCTGCTTCCACGGCTAGAATCCATGACCTCAAGGTCACAAAACAGCAACCTTACCAGTTGCTTCAAGGTCACAAAACATTGCCTAATATAATCAGCTAATTCCTGAGGAGCCCAAAAAGAACCTCATGGAAGCCGTCGTTGATACTTCAAAATCACAGTGGGATGATGAGTTCCTTTACCAAAAATGATGGTTTAACATTGACTATTTATTGTTTAACTAGACGTTTAGGTACGAGATATTTACTCATGTTAGGAGGAGCTCCGGCTCCGATCTAATGGAAGTCAAAGAAACAACATGTGGTCTCACCCTCTTTGGCCGAAGCTGAAAACCGTACAATGGCTACAACCGTTAGTGAGGTACGACGGGTAAGATGGCTTCTCAAAGAAGAAGAGGTGCCACTTATGGGCCTGACCCCTTTGTTTTGTGACAATCAAGCTATTAGACACATAGCAAACAACGTAGTTTTCCAAAGAATAAAACAGATAAGATGGATTGTTACTTTGTTTAAGAGAGAATGGAGTTTAAGGAGATTCAGTCCATGCATATAAGCTCTAGATCCTAAGTTGCAGACATTCTAAAAAGCCTCCTAGTTCTTAGTAGCTACATGCTCCTGCTTAAGGGGGAGTAAAAGAAATATATGTATTATTAGTTTTAGCAAACCCGTGTAATACACGAATTGAAATATGAAAACAACATGATTCATAAATATATAAATATTTCGTATGATTAAGTTACGTATTACTATAACAATGAAAAATAAAAAGTTACATTTACAAATTATAAATATTCAAATATTTAATTAAATAATATAATATATAATTGACCCATGTAAAATTAAAATCAGATGTCTTAAAATCACACTAACCTAATATAAATAAATATATCAATATTTTTTTCTTTTTACTTTTTTTAAATTAAATCTTATTTATCTATAAAAATATGTGTAGTTCAAAACAATTAATTACACAATTAAGTTGATAATATAAAAAGTTAAATTTAAAATAAAATAAATTATTACTATTAACTGAATTTCTTAAAATAAAAAACTTGACTAAAATAATATACTAGTTTAGGCGGGAATTTTTTTTAAGTAACATGTAAGTGTCATGTGATATTCTAGTTACTCTTATATTATATAATATAGATCTCCTAACGTTAAGGGATGTGATTGTAGTTGCTATTCTTAGATTATGTCAATCCTGTATAGGTAAACCTCCTGTATTCGAATTTTATATTGATACTGATTTCTTCTGTGTCTTTAAATTATTAGAGGTTAGTTACAGAAACAAACACAAAGATCTGTTTAATATGACCGGCGCTTATTTGGACATAAAACCGTCCATACTGATTTTGACTAACGTTTGGAACTACTCTCAATATCCGAGTGAGTCTTGCTGAGACGGGATGTCAACCGTCCATACTGATTTTGACGTTTGTTTGGACATAAAACCTTATAAATCATTAAATCCCAAACCAAACCATCCTACCTGCCACTGGACTAGAACACTAACGATGCTACTTCAGCTATTCAGATGTATTTAGTTAGGCGAGAAACAATATAAACACTACGCCAACATATATAAAATCATATATATTGGTGGAATGTATTATACATATACAAAGTACTCCATTCATGATATAAATAATTAATGTTTTACTGTAGTCTTTATATTTATAAAGGGTCTGGTTATTTAGACACCCCCCCATTTTAAATCAACACCCCTGCACCCTATACGCCGCGTATGGGTCCATACGCTGCGTATAGGGTGGGTTGTCGGGTTGCCATTTTATACCCTATACGCGGCGTATGGGTCTATACCCAGCGTATGGGTCTATACCCAGCGTATAGGGAATACAAACATTCCCTGACAGTTCGTCAGACAAGTCTGTCAGACGCAGGGCTATGCGTCGCGTATGGCACCATACGCGGCGTATAGGCTACAATTTTTTTTTTGTCTTGGCTGAAATGTTTAATAAACCTATATGCCGCGTATGGACCCATACGTGACGTATAGGTTATGGTGTTTATTTTTTGTGTTATTTTAACATATTTTTTTTAAAGATCTTTGAGTATAAGTTATATTTTATAACTTATTAACCGACCATTTTAAATATTAATTAACTAATAAAACATATACAATAAACATAAACTGATAATAAACATATAAGATAAACATAAACTGATAATGTAAATAATAAAGGTTTTAAAATACATAACAAAATAAAAATTACAATGCTAGTAAAAACTACGACGAGTCTGAGTAATGTCGAGGCGGTGGTAACTCCGGAGGATCAATACCAGCAGCACGTGCTCGCGCAATCTCTAGCTGAACGTGCCACTTCATAAGATCCTCAACTCGATCGACTCGACGACTCTACTGCCGTAAACTCATAGAAATGTCCTGCATAAATGTCTCCATACGTGCAGGCAGCCACACATCTCTATAAATATGTCGAGGGAACTGTGGCTGAGGTGGTGCCTGATGTACTGGCGGCTGATCATGTGCCTGCTCGTCGGGTGGTGGCTGATCATGCGGAATATGCCCTTGCTGTTGCCGTGGATCGTCAATGCCGAGCTGCTGAACAGGTGCTGGCTGGCAGATCTCCCCGGGTCGAAGAGAGAATCGTATGACACCCGGAAACTGGCGTATAATACGCATGCCGAATAGCGTACGCCGATCTAATCTAACCGGCTCGATCGGCGGAGATACGTCAACAAGATGCCGAGGAAGATAACCTAAAGCTCGGGCAATCACCGTGATTTACGCGCCACCGTTCACCGCTCCTCGCTCCTGGCGATGATAATACGAAGCAAAATACTCCGCCAAACATCTCGCCAGGTTGCACCTGGTCCCCGTAAGCAAATAGTATAAGTAAAATAAGTCGGGAATGGTACACCACTCCCGACTCTTGCCACGTCCCGTGATGGATGTGGCGATCATACGATGCAAGTAACGAATGAGAGGATCTCTAATGCCAGTGACCCTACCCTTAGTCATCTGAAACGGACCTCTGACAATCTGAGGCCACCACTCTCTCAATCGACTCTCCTCCATCTCAGTAATACCCTCGGTAAATAGTGGGGTAATAGTCTCCGGCTCAAAATAAAGTCCCGAGATAACGACAAACTTGTAACACCCGGACCTCCAAAGAGTCCGTTTAAGTTAAATAAACATGCGGAATTTGGTCCCAGAAAATTTCATTAACATTTAACTCCCAAAATATGTGTTTCGTGTCAACCGACACTCAAAAATGAAGTTTAACAATCCATTTACATACACACGTGATAGGAAGTTTCAAAATAATGTTAACGCGTTAGTTTCTACAAAAGAAACGTGTATGCAAGTCCCGTTCGATCCTTGTACGCCCTATCGATCACTTTAGCCTTCCGGTCCCGTAACACCTGAAAACACACGTTTAGACATCCATTAGTTCATAGGAACTAAGTAAGTACATTCTAACATTCATTTCGGGTCTTTACGGGGGTTTAAACGGACTCGGAACGCATTAAAACGATAATCAACAAAATCTGGGAAATGGGTCCCTACCGTAACTTACGGTACCACCGTAAGTTACGGTGGCTTCAATTTTGCTACGGTAGTACTACACTGGCTTACGATAGCCCATTTCACCCAGGGACCTACCGTAACTTACGGTGCCACCGTAAGCTACGGTGGACCCTGCAGCAAAAACATTATTTTTGACCGTTAAGGGTCGTTTCGCGTTCCCGAGCCACCCCTTTCGATCCCGATTGTTCCAAACACCTGGAAATAACATATTTTATCCTATACGTGATTCCCACGGAGTTTCAACGAGTCTAACCCAACTCTTGGCAATATACCAAAATTTTTCTATTTTTTCGGTATTTAATTCCTTATTTAACCCATTTATGGTTCGTTTGTTCTTTAGAGTTCCCGACCGTCCCGAAAACCATAGAACCGGTCTATTATAACATATTACATATGTTTGGTGAGTTCTTAGACCCAACCCATCCCATTTGCTTATCATAACGCAAATTTTCCTTTTTATACCGAATTTGCCCCTTATAGGGTCAAATCCCATTTTAATGAGCGGTTTGCCATTCTTTTGCGAACGACCGCTTTCCTTGGCGTTACCCAACGTCCACACACGTTGCAAATCGCAGGGATAACCCTTTACCCTAGTGTTCACACACGATGTGAATCACTTTAATCCGGGTTTGTCCTTTCTTCCCATTTCCATGGGACGGTCACGCACGTCATGACTCGTTCTGTTCCACAACCATGTGGTATAACACTAAAGTGTCATTTTCCGTTATGTTCACGCACGTCGTGAATCATTTGTCATAGAAGCTCACATACGGTGCAAGTCAACTATTTATCCTTTTTAAACGTGGTTTTCATTTTGTTTGAGCTTATGAGCACATGGTCACACACATTGTGACTCATGCCTTTACTTTGTTATGCTCAATTTAAAGAATGTCTTACCTTGAGTCCGGAAGGTTTAAGTGGTCAATCAAACGTGTTCCTTGCCGGTTCCCTTGGATCCGCTTGCCACACCACTTCCTATTACCATTTTAAGGACCCATTTAACACATAACATTCATTTAATCACACATATGGTCTATTTGACCATTTATCACATTTAACCTACAATCTAGGCTTTCACATTGCACATTTCTTGCAATTAAGTAGTTCATTCATGTTTTTCATCTAATTTAGGCATTTCATCAAACACCTTATGTGCATAACTTAACATATTGGTTATTTACTAGCTTTTAAACATCATCAAGCTAGTTTTACACCTAAATCACATATCACACATGTGATTCATCAATTTCCACCAAATGTTAGGCACATAATCACATTTCTACAAGAATGAACATGGATTCTACAACTAGCAACTAGTTTACATGAAGAATCCTTAGTTTAACCTTCTAGTAACTAAACCCATTTCCATGGTTCATGTAAATCTTCAATTAAGGAGCAATTACACATCTAGTTACCATAATACACACATACACATGATCATCTAGCACTATAACACTAGGGTTTCATGTTTAAACCACCAATTTCTACACCCATCATGTGGGTGACGATTTTACCACCTCAAGAACATCAAATAACACTTACTTGTAGCTCTTGATAAGATGAAGAATGATTTCTAGGGCTCAATTTCGGATCTTGCACTTGAAGCACCAACAATTTGAGAAATGAGATGACAAAAACCCTTCTTCTCCTCTTCTCTTGTGTGAAACGTGAGTGAGTAAGACAATGCTCACCAAATGTATGGCAAGCCATACATATCCATGTTTAGGTTTCATCAATTGGCAAGATCCACCCCTCTAGTATCATTTTTCATGTTTCCACCACTATTAACTAACTAGTAAATCTTCTAGTTAAGTCTTAAATATTTACAATATTTAACACATGATACATTAATTGTATTTTAATTACATAATACGAAATTCGGGTCGTTACAAGTCAAACTGCTCAATGGACATCTGATGTACATGTCCACAAAGCATAAACGAAATCTCGGAGCGCTGATCGTCCTCCTCCATCTCATCAGGACGAATATAAGTAAAGGTGGATAAAAACTCCACAGT
This sequence comes from Flaveria linearis, assembly GCA_024085815.1. Classification (NCBI taxonomy): domain Eukaryota; kingdom Viridiplantae; phylum Streptophyta; class Magnoliopsida; order Asterales; family Asteraceae; genus Flaveria; species Flaveria linearis. The sequence continues at coordinate 49,687 of JABSNV010001060.1, forward strand.
CAGCTCTCCGAGCTCGGCCATAACCTCTCAATCGACGGCCTTTTGATGACCGATCTTCATACGTATAAATTTTGAGCACTTGGCGTGCTCAATGGAACCGGGCTCAAACTATAAGCAAGGATGATCGGCAATAATGTCAACAACGTCAGCCTTAACATCTGAATCAGAAGACATATCTTAATAAGAAAACAAATATACATAAATATAACAGTTTAAAACAAATATAACGCGTATCATCACTTTGCAACGACTCATAAATTATTCCCCTTCTATAAATATCCAAATTTTTATCATACATGACTCAACATTCCCCCTATACGCCGCGTATAGCACTATACGCCACGTATAGGGTACCCATGTATGGGTCAAAACCTACGTAAGTTGACTCTCGGCAAAACTCAACTTCATCATCCGGAACATACGATTGGTTTAAATCTGGCAGTCCTGTCTCGTAAGAAGATTGAATGTACGAATCATCTTGATTACTATCCGCCACGTACGAAACGCTTGAATATTCATTTGAATATTCACCAAACAAATAGTTACCGTCCCAAAACGACATACCGAACGAATAAAAAGTGTGATATTTTGAGAGAAAAATACGTTTGAGATTTACAGAGATCAAAAGCGTTATCGAAAGTGTTATCGAAAGCGTTCTTGTATAGTTGAAAACGAATCTTGTGTCCCGTCATATTTGAAATTACTTATACGTGGCGTATGGGTCCATACGCCACGTATAGGCTTGCGTATGGCACCTATACGCAGCGTATGGCACTATATGCCACGTATAGGCGTGCCACGTCTTCCATGTATGGAACCATACAATGCGTATATTCGTACATGGTACAAAAACGCTTTGAAGGACGTCTGACACCTATACCTAGCGTATGGGCCCATACGCCACGTATAGGCTTGCGTATGACACCTATACACAGCGTATGGGCCTATACGCTGCATATAGGCTTGCAACGTTTGCCCCGTATGAGCCCATACGTTGCATGTATTCGTACATGGCACAAAACACTTTAAAACGTACGTCTGACAACTATACATGGCGTACGAGTCCATACGCCACGTATAGGTGGGACAAGTATTGAGCCATGACAACTATACGTGGCGTATGGACCCATACGCCACGTATAGTGCTCATGCGCCCAATACTTAGGCGCATGAGCACTATATGTTGCGTATGGTTCCATACGCCACCTATAGTGCTCATGCGCCTAAGTATTGGGCGCATGAGCACTATACGTGGCGTATGGGCCCATACGTCACGTATAGTGCTCATGCGCCCAAGACTTAACCTTTGTTCAGGCGCACGACCTTTGTTCAGGCGAATGAGCATTGTTTACGCGCATGACTTAGAAAGAAAATAGGGTTACGTGGGTCAACTATTTCTTTAAAATAATTTTTAGGTAAATTATAACTCTTACTTCATTTATATACATACTTACGTACACATAAATGTCTTGATTACTTAATAATCATTTCAACTAACTCGGGTTCCACGGTATCAGTCGGTTATGATGAAGATCTTGAAAATTATTCAGTTTAACCGTAACCGACTAACACCGATGGAACCCTAGTCAGTTGAAACGATTCTTAAGTATCCAATTTAGATATATGTATCTATGTATGTAAATACTTACTGAAGTAAGAATATATAATATTACCGAGTAAATTATTTACGAGAAGAAAATGTTGAACCACATAAACCAAATTTCTTGCGATCTTAAATCGAACCATCAATCATAAACGAGCGAATTTGAGAATTCGAACCTTTACGTTTTTTAGACGAGCGAATGCGTTGTCTCCCTTTAAATACACAACGAAAAAGAGACCTATACGGGGCGTATAGGTCCATACACCACGTATCCATACGCCACGTATAGGTCGGTGTCATACATGACAAGTGGGTAGGTCCTCGACTGCTGCACCGACAGCTATACGCGACGTATGGATCCATACGCCGCGTATAGCTGTCAGGTGCAGCTGTCGGGGGCCTACCCACTTGTCATATACGACATCAATCTATACGTGACGTATGGACCTATACGCCCCGTATAGGTCGACTGATGTGACGTGGAATGTCAGACATTAATGGCGCATTAATGGTCGATACCTATACGCCGGGCATGGGCCGCGTATGAACCCATACGCGACGTATAGACGGGTGTTGATTTAAATTTGTGGGTGATTGGGTGTCCCTTTATTAACATCCTTTATAAAATATTATTATGCTCGTTGCTCCGACGACTTTAAATGCAACGATCCGTGTTTTGTTTTTTTTTGTGACACCAGCCATCCATTCTGACTAGCGTAATTAATAAATTTGTTTTAACAAAATCACTTTTCCAACAATATCTTCTTTGTAATCTTGTGATAGAACAGTATCATTTCTAACAACTGAAACCATATAATAATAATAATATTATTATCACTGACAACAAGAAATTTTAAGCAAAGTTAATATCTTTGGCATGCAAATACAAAACAATATTCGTTAGAAATGGGTTCGAGCACCTTCAATACACTTTTTTTTAATATCTTGTCACGTTTTATACAACATTGCAAATATATATATATATTTTTCAATAAATCAATTTGACCGTAACATTATTTTAAGTTAACAGAATTAGAATGTAAATTTTATTTTTATCACTCGTTTGGCCGAATTTGTTAGGATAAGAATTGATTCAAAGACTTATTTATTTATTTATTTATTATTATTATCATGTTTCACTTATAGATTTTGTGTTATTTTAGAGTAATTCATACAAATGATTCTTGTGGTATATCTTAATTTCATCTTTCGTCTCCGGAATAAGGATATCTATATTTACTGTTTATTTAAATCATAACAATTTCGTCTTTGAGTTGGATGTTTAACTAGGTTAGTACCCCGTGTATTACACGGGTTGGATAAATAAATAATAAATAATTAATAATGAAAATTTATTTACTATAAAATAATATTTTGATATAGGATAAAATTGAAATTACTTATAAGTAATAGTTAAGTAATAAAATAATTTCTTTGTTTATTAAATAAAATTCAAACATTTTATTTCAAAACAAACCATTTCAAAAAAGTGTCACTTCAAAAAAAAAACCTTATTATAACTCTGAATTTTAGTTATTTTGGTTTATAAAAATTTTATTATTTAAAACACTAATTTTTTAATATTTATATTTTTTAATAATTTGAATGTTTTAGAAAAAATTCTTATCATAACAAATGTTTTCTTAGATATTATATTTATAAAAAGAACTCTTTCTTAAATATTAAAAAACTAAATTTAATCTAAAAAGAAAATAGATAATATAATTTATAATTAATGTAATTATTTAATAAGAGAGATAGACGGAAAAACTAGAATTAGAAGCTCTAAAATTATGTCAAATGTCCAACTAAAACCTCTTTTATTATAATAGATAGATTTAAAATCACTAATTTTCTAATATTTTATATTTTTTTAAAAATTTGGAAGTTTTAGAAAAATTCTTATCATAACAAATGTTTCCTTAGATATTACATTTATGAAGAGAACCCTTTCTTAAATTATTAAAAAACTAAATTTAATCTAAAAAGAAATTAAATAATATAATTTGTAATTAATGTAATTATTTAATAGGAGAAATAGATAGAAAAATTAGAATTAGGAGCTCTAGAATTATACCAAGTGTCAAATTAAACCTTCTTTTATTTAATATCAGTATTATACCTTCTTGTCTAAAAAGGTAAAAAAATATTAAGTGGCTAGCCAGCCCAATCAATTTTGAAACATGATTCAAAGAAACACCAACTACCATTAGAAACTAGGCCCGTCGATTTTATCCGTACCTGATTAACCCGTCCGACAGAATCTCACTCGTACCCGAAGAAACCCGACACGAACAACCCAAAAATCGATTAAACCGATTCTTATTCGGTTCGGGTTTCGGATAAACTTTCAAACTTCAAAAACCCGAATAACCCGAACCGATTAACCCGAAATCCGAATAACCCCATCAACTCATATTATAATTAAGTAAATTATATATATACACTTGTTTAGATTGTCCAAATTGATCAAATTATTTGTATATAAATATATATTTAAGCACATTTTATAAATTATATAAGTAAACTAATTTAAGTCCACTAGTTTTATAAGATTTCAAATGAAAACTCACTAAAATCTATTAAATTAAATCTATTGTTTAATACCCGAAACCCGACCCGAACAATCTGTTACCCGAACAACCCGAAATAGATTAAACCAATTGTTATTCGGGTCGGGTTTCGGGTAGACTTTCAATGTTGAAAAACCCAAATAACCCGAACCGATTAACCCGAAACCCGATTAACTAACCCGATCATCACCCCTGTCAGAAACCTTTGATTTCTCATCCACCATCGACGAATTCTTTACGATCCAAGTGACAATAACAACCCTAACTCATTCACGTACGTTAATAGCATTTTTATAATGATTAAAGCATCATAGCTGGTCGACGGTGGTTGGAAAAATGTAGGAGAGAGGTGGCATGTAAAGAAGAAAAAGGGTGTGGCTATGATTTTTTTATATTATTTAATTTATCATATTTTTTTTATTTTTGATAAAAAGTATAAGGCCATGATTGTTTTAATATTTTCCTTTCTTTATTTTGAAACAGATGGAGAGTACGTGTGGTTCTCCCATCTCAAAATTCTCTAAAAACAAATTAGCGTCACATATTACTCCCCCCAAATCCCCTAATTTTTCAAAAAATGAGGATTTGTGCCAATTAAATCCCTTAAAACTGTAAGTATTTATTTTAATTGAATTAAAATTCAAAAATTAAAGCTAACATTTCATTATAATTGTTTAAAAAGCAAGTAGAAATAAAATTACAAGATTAACTAAAATAAAGTACATTAATTAAAATTAAAACTGCAATTTACTGTAAAATAACTATTCGTGGAAAATATACATGAGACTCTTGAGTTGGAAAATATTGCGATGTGAAAGGTTGAGAATTTTGATGGTAGGTTATAGCGATTGTTGCGGGATGAATGATTCTTTGGTTGTTGCTCTTTGCTGCAGGGCTTACGAAACTAATTTTTTTTGTTTTGGAATGACGATTTTATTATTTAGAATGGTTAAAAACATATTTCCCCCTTTAAAACTCTTTAATTACATATATACACAAACAAAAATTTTAAATACATATATCCTCTTACAAAACTTCATAATTGACAAAGTTACTTATTTTCATTAAAAGTAGTTTATATAATGACTAATTTGCCCTTATTTTTACTAAAACTTCAGACCTGACAAATTTCCCCTTACCAACATTATAAATGACAAATAGATTAAAAACATATTTCCTCATCTTAAACTCTTTAATAACATATATATCAATGTGTAAACAATCATATACTTTACTCCTTTCATAAAGATATTTTTATAAAAAAGATGATGTAATAATCAAAATAGCAAGTAAAAATCTTTATTAACCAGCTTCAAAACAATGAACTCAGATGACATTATCAAGTTACCTTTTTGAAGTGGCTAGTACCCATATCTACAAAATACAATCAAGTACGCAAATAGTTTTATCAGGCACATGTTTGCAGCCCCTCTATTAATTAATTTGTAATGTGACAAAAAAAAACACTAAAGTATAATATGATTATTTAAAGTCGTTGCGCCTCTATAATCTCTAATATATGTAATGCATACATTATTTTATTATTATCAATTAACGCAACTCATAGTTCACTTTCTTACATCCACCTAAAGCCCACCAGAATTGACATCAATTAATATTTTTTTAATCAATCTGCATCAATACATCATCTTCATTTATATATAGTAACATGTTTTCCCTCATTCATGAAGCAATCAAGCTCCAACACTAAGAGCTAATTCTCTCATAGGTATGTAAAATATCTTCAATGTTATCAAAGTTATATAGTATAACATCATTACATATGATAAACAATATTTCTCTAATCATTTATTCTTTCAATTCTTGTTATAGGTTTTTTAATTGATTAAAAACCATGGGAGCAGGCGGTCGAATGAATGACTCCTCAACCAAAAGGGACGTGTTTAAACATGTCCCTGTTGAAAAACCCTCGTTCGGGATTGCTGACCTAAAGAAAGCAATCCCGCCACACTGCTTCGAAAGATCCCTTTCGACCTCTTTGTACTACCTTTTTCGCGACTTGTGCATAATATTTACCCTATATTACATCGCGACGAATTACATCCCCCTCCTCCCGAACCCCCTCTCGTTCGTCGCGTGGCCGCTTTACTGGCTCGCGCAAGGGAGCGTGATGGTGGGCTTATGGAACATCGTCCACGACTGCGGTCACCACGGCTTTAGCGACTACCCATGGCTCGACGACACCATCGGGCTAATCCTACACTCTCTAGTCCTCACACCCTACCACTCGTTCAAATACAGCCACCGCACGCACCACGCGAACACCAGCTCACTCGAGAAGGACGAAAACTGGGTCCCGAAGCTCAAACACGACACATGGTTCGTTGAAGTCATTTCGAACCCCGTGGGCAATGTTATGATGGTCATCTTCAGGTTAATCTTCGGGTACCCAGGCTACTTCATCTTCAATTTGCACGGGAGAATATACAACGGGTTCCCGAGCCACTTCAACCCGCTCGGGCCCATCTTTAACGACAGCGAGCGCGCACAAGTGTTTCTATCTGATATAAGTGTTTATGCAGTTCTCTACGCGCTTTACAAAATCGGGTCAAAAACGGGCTACACGTGGCTACTTAACGTGTACGGTTACCCCTTATTGGTCATGTGCATGTTCTTCATGTTGTTCACATACCTTAACCATAACCACCCATCCGTCGCGCATTATGACTCGCGCGAATGGGACTGGTTACGGGGTGCTTTGGCGACGGTTGATCGCGACTACGGGATCTTGAACACCATCTTCCATGATGAACCTAATGCACATGTGGTTCACCATTTGTTCTCAAGCATCCCACATTATCATATCGTTGAGGCTACAAAGGCTGTTAAACCAATATTGGGTGAGTATTATAACTATGATGATACACCAATTATTAAGGCGATATTTAGAGAGACAAGAGAGTGTTTGTTTATTAAAGAAGACAGTGAGAAAGAAGGTGTTTACTGGTTTAGTAAGTAGATATGTGTCACAAGTATGTGTAACATGAATAAAATATTTATGTGACCTAAAGTTGTTGTTGGGTTATAATTTGAAATATGAAGATGTTGTTTACTTTTTCTTCCTACTCTAATAATGATTAATGAACATATATATACACACATTTTGTGAGATGATTTTACGATTTTAGTTGGTGTTAATGTTTATCATTACATATCGGTTATTTGCTATTTTCTTGCTTAATTATGTGTTAAACTTTAGAATAAACAAAAAAAAAGAAAAAAAAAAGTAAACACTGCTAGAAAACTGACCATCGTGATAAAAAAAAATGGTGGCAACTTACAAAACAATAAGGAGATCAGGTTCAAGGTTTGCTAACATCTCCAAAAGTTGAACGATGAAGAGAGTTACCCGGACCATTTGTTGCTAACAATATTGGAATTTTTTTTTGTTACAAACATTTGCGATAAGTTTGTCACAATACAATATTTGCCACAAGATTACGAGGACTTTCCAACAAAAGTTAAAAACAAAAAAACCCTAAAGTTTCAAACATATTTTTTTTCACCAGGTTTTTTTTACAAATTCAGTTTTATCTCAACTTGTGTGTATCATCATTTTGCAACAAGACTGCAACAAAATATTTTTTAACAAAAATGTTGTAACAAAAACCAATGATTTTTGGTAGCGAAAGAAAGTAACAATTCCAGTTTGTTGTAAAGGAACCAGATTCTATTATAAGAAAGCTAATAGAACCCGGTCAGAAGTAGTACGTGGAGAGGTGAAGGTGGTTATATTTTATTAAGTATAGTTGGTTTCTCGAACAGTTATATTAGTTTTCCCACTTTTATTACAATCCGGGTTAGTTTACACGGTTAGGTTTTCTATATATCTACAATGTATGAAACAACACTAGAATGCCATTGATGTATACTGACATGAAAACCATGTGGGCATCGAAGTAAACGACGCGTAAATGAAGGAGAGTTTCCAACAACGAGCTATGGTTTTTTACACGATAATGTTTTTCTAGTGTGCGACAATTGTTAGGCTACAATACAAATAGAGGGAAGACATATAATATATGTGAAAATGACACCTCTGTTGTGGTTGGAAAATTTTAAAAAAATGGTGTTGATGTGACATAAAAAATGCTTCTAAAATGTCACCCATGCCACTTTAAGAAAATGCGTATACTCGTAATATTGAGTACTAACTTTTACTGATACAATTAGATGAAAGAAATTGTTGAAAATCTAAATATTGTGTTCCACAAAAAGTTACAACTAACTCCTAAAATTTTTTGAAAAGGTTCTATATATCTTTCAAGATATTTCATAATGAAAACACTTGTAAGTCCGATACAACCTTAATTTTACGTGTATCGGAAAAACACTGTCTATGAAAGCTTGATAGGACTATCGTTGAACCTTGTGGAAAGATGATAGTAATGCTCCGAAGGGAATTGTTGAAGGAGAACACAATCAGTATGTTAGCAATAGTTTTTACATGATGGACCTTTCGAGCGGGTTAGACTCCATAGGGGGCATGCATGCATGCTCGTAAGTCGTAACCGCTGATCGTGGGCTTCAAGGGTTGGGCCTGGCTGGGCTCTTCTTAACACACATGGGCCTCTGATTTGGCATTGGGCTGGCCGATTGGGCTATGGACTTTTGTGTCGTATCGTTATAGTATTCTACAATGTTGGACTTTGGAGATTGAGAAGACAAAAGTTATTAATGCTTGCATGCTTTGATACTTTTGTATAAAACCAAGCATTTGTAGAAAGCAAGATTCTTCCACATTGAAAGCAGGTGCTCGAATGGCAAACACATAAATAGATCATAACTAATTGCTTTCAGACTTCTTTGATTTTGATTATTTTAAAATAAAGTGAACTCGAAAAACCCTTAATTGAAAAAAAATGAAGATGTGAACTGAATAACTTGAAACTAAAACCCTAGATATCACTAGAACGAAACAACGATTTATGAATAAAAATTATATAAAGAAAAGTAGTCGTTAAGGGTCACCACAAAACCCTATAAACCGACATCGCTTGAACACAAGTGGTGAGTTGACGCAAATAGTCCTTACTCCAACAAGTTGCAGGACCATCGATCTCATCGATCAAACTATCACCTAGGGATATGAGCAGCACCACAAACCACATCTTGTACTCTGGATCTTAACCACAATGGTGGGCCCGTGATTATAGACAGTGCTGGTGATGGACCAGGGGTAGCCGGTTGTCCCCCGTCTCTTTCTCTTGTCATTAGCTCTTTCTCGATTACTCTCCTTGTGGCTTGAAACATTGTTGAAACGTGGGCGGTGGGATTATATGATACTTGGGTTCAAACGTGGCTTAATATTTGCATTGAAACTATTGGCCCCAAGCCCCCAACTATGAACAGTAAGCTTGTAGCTTATCATCAATTTTAAGATGTTCACTGTTGCTAGTTTGTTAGCATTATTAGTTTGTTAGCTCATAGTCATCTTTATTATAATCTCTACATATAAAGAGATCTTGATGAGTTACAACACAAAAAAATAAATAAATAAATAAATGAGTGTAGTTACAATCTCCCTTTGAATTCTATCACGAGTTATTTTATAAAACAACAAAGGGACAATACATGAAACATTGGAAAGCACTTAAATAGGAAATAATACACACTGAAATTAACATTACAAGTACACCAGTAATCTTTATTTTAGAAGGACCAGAAGAAAACTAAACTATAAGGGCATGAGGACTGCAAACCTTGAATAGAAACATAAGTAGTTTTTACCTTCGAAACCAATACACACCACTGTTCTCTGCACCTTCATCTGGTTCGACGAAAATACATTCCTTCGTTTCTCTCCAAAAAGCCTTTAGGATTGGCGTATAGTCACCTAAAATGGGTTTGATAGCTTTGGTGGCCTCTACTAGATGATAATGTGGAATATTTGGGATCAAATGATGCACCACATGAGCACAAGTTATGTCATGAAAAATAGAGTTAAAGATTCCATAATCTCTATCAACAGTGGATAAAGCACCTCTTATCCAATCCCATCCTCTCGAATCGAATTGAGGGAGTGAAGGATGAGTATGATGCAGAAAAGTGAAAACAATGAAACACGCGTTCATAACCAAAACAGGCGCTCCATAGATGCAAAATAACCATGTTGCACTTGTGGATGCTGCAGCCTTATAAAGTGCATACAATGCTACAAGCACTCCAGCATCAGAGAGCCAAATTTGTTTGTGCTCACTATCGTTAAAGATAGGACTCCATGGGTAAAAGTGACTTACAAACCCATCATATTTCCTGCTATGAGCAATGAAGGCAAAGTACAAGGGGAAGCTGAGAAGTAACCTAACAACAATCATAAACATGTTGCCTAGTGGATTGTTTAGAACTTCGGAATACAACGTATCGGCCTTTCTTTTGGGGACCCAAACTTGATCACACTCTATTGAATTGTTGTGAGCATGGTGAATATGGTGACTATATTTGAAAGAGAAGTATGGAGTGAGGAGTGAAGAGTGGAGGACAAGACCAATTGCATCATCAAGCCATTCGTAATCGCTAAAGCTATTATGGCCCAAATCATGACAAAGGACCCATAAACCCTGAAAAAAACTACCTTGCCAAAACCAGTAAATCGGCCAAGCTATGTAAGTGAGGGGTTTAGGGAGAAGAGGAATGTAATTTGACGCGAGATAGTATAAAATGTAGCATATCATGATGTCACGTTGAAGATAGTAGGATGAGGTTGTAAGAGATCGCTTAAAGCAATGTGGTGGTATTGCTTTCCTGAGATCACTAATCCCAAATGAAGTTTTTTCTGTGGGTACGCGCTTTAGAACATTTTGGTCCATTGTAGCATCATTCATTCGTCCCCCGGCTTCCATCCTTATCGTCTATAAAGCAAAGAACCTGTAAAAGAATGTTCAATCAGCCTACATTCAAACAAACATGAGAGGGATGCATGTATATAGTTTGGTTGTCAAGGGACCTTATTAGACACCTCAAAGAGAAGTAATCAATCAGCTTTGGTGCTAGTGCCATTATATTGCTATGTGCTAACCCTTTTATAGTGAGTTTTGCATCAACGAAATGTCACAAAAAGATTAATTTATTGTGCATGTGATGGTACACATTGAACATTAGTTTAATGTTAAACGCCCATTTTTAGTATGTTTGGGAGCTTAATTCCAAAACTTCGAGACAAAAAAGGTGATTAAAAGATCAATCCATTATGCCTTTTATGGAACGTGTTGTCATAATAATTATTTTTTTGTACCTTACTACCTTTTCATCAGATACCTCTTAGCTTTATTGTTGTATTTTCATCAGATTGCTAAGTGCTAACCATTTATTAGGGTCCTAATATAGAGACACCCATGTAGATAAATCGACACCCGCCTATACACAGCGTATGGGTCCATACACAACGTATAGGTATCCACAATTAATGCCTGGCATTCTATGTTGCATCAGTTGTTGTTGTGGTGCTTATACGCGTCGTATAGAAACATAAACTGCGTATAGCCTTTTCAGATGACAAAATTAGACTAAGTCAAATCAATCATTCAGCAATGCTATACGCGTCGTATGGCCCCATACGCAGTGTATAGCTCTGTGGCGTATAGGTTAAGGGTGTAGGTCCACCGACACCTATACGCTGCGTATGAGGCCATACACAACGTATATGTGTCGGTGGACCCACACCCTTAACCTATATGCCACAAGGCTATACATGGCGTATGGAACAATACGGTGCGTATAGCCTGCTTTATTAACCTCGAAGCGTTTGATTTCGAATTATTTGACGACGAAGCAAGATTCCTTTCGTTAATATATAAAGGGAGTGAATATCAAACACATTCGCTTATCTTCAAAATTCATTCGTTTTCTCCGTAAGTAACGTCTGATACTTTCGATCTCGTGAAAATCTCAACTTCCGATGGCATGAAATCTCAAATGTAATCGTTCGTGATGGATAGTAATCATATGTTTAATCTTCTCAAAACATATTATCGCAAAAAAATAGTGTTATGCGGTTAAACATTTTCCTCTGGCACATAATTTACTCGGTAGACATTTACTCTTATTTCACTAAGTATTTACATACATATATATACATATATCTGAATTAAATACTTAAGAATCGTTTCAACTGACTCGGTTTCCATTGATGCTAGTCGGTTACGGTTAACTTGAATAATTTTCAAGATTTTTTATAATAACCGACTAGTATCATAGAATCCGAGTTATTTGAAATGATTATTAAGTACTCTAGACATTTATGTGCACGTAAATATGTATATAAATAAAATGAGAGTTACAATTTACCTGAAAAATTGTTTTGGAGATATAGTTGAACCACATAACCTTCTTTTCTATCAAAAAGACCACACGTGCCATATAGTACCATACACTTCCTATAAGGTTGCCACGTACAAACTGCTTTTATAGTACATCTGAGACCTAGACGCTACGTATAGACCCATACGCTACGTATAGGTGTCAAACGTACTATAAAAGCAGTTTGTACGTAGTACGAATATACGCTACGTATAGCACCATAAGTGGCATACATGGCAAGTCTATATGTGGAGTATGGGTCCATACGCCGCGTATAGGTGTCAGACAAACAACCTATATATGGCGTAAGGGTCCATACACCACATATAGGTCCTATACGAGAGTTTGCTTTCAATCAAATTTGATGGGACACAAGATTCATTTTCATATATATAAACGCATTCGGTCTTTTAAACTTGTGAAAATCTCAAACGTTTGTTTCTCTCAAAATATCATACGTTTTCATTCGTTCGCTATGTCGTTTTGGGATGGTAACTATTTTCTAGGTGAATATTCATCCGAATATTCAAACGTTTCGTACGTGACAGATAGCAATCAAGATGATTCGTACGTTCAATATTCTCACGAGACACGACTGCCAGATTTAAACCAATCATATGTTCCCGACATGGTTGCAAAACTCGCTAGGCGCTACCAGGTCAGTCGATTGGGGAATTGTGAGTACTAGGCCTAGGCAGAGAGTACTAGGCCTAGGCAGAGAGTACTTGGACGTAATAAATTATATAGAAATTAGTTTTTCAAAAATTATAAATATGTTAAATATCATAACCTTACTAATATTTATAAAAAATACATGAATATCAATATAAATAAAAAATACGTGATCATTGATGTGCTCCAAATTATACATATAACACATCAATTATCTCAGAAACTCTTACTGAAAATGATGATTTGGTACTTAAATCGTTCATATTGTGTTTTCAGGCTTGGAAAAGACCAAGATGTACAAAAGGAGCTTAAAAAGGAAGAAATTGATGAAAACCAAGTTTCGGAATTCAAGCATGGGGCCGTGCCTCATAAGGCACGCCCCCATGCCCAGCCTGAAACACACCCCCTGCTAAATTCAACACACCCCCGTGTTTGTCAGTCCGACAGGATAAAAAGTACGGTTCCCCGACCCGAGGCACGGGTGCGTGCCCCAGGAGGCACGGGCCGTGCCCCACCACAAACACGGGGCCGTGCCCCATTGAACACGGGGTCGTGCCCGACAACATCTAAGCGTACGAGCCAACCAAATTTTACGTACATTGTACTATCACGGGGCCGTGCCTTTTAGGCACGAGGCCATGCTTAAACACTCCAGAAAGCCTATAAATAGGACTTTATTTGTAACTTTGAGAGTAGCTTTTAGGAGGTGAAGTGCTGGTGTCCCTCTCGGGAACCCAGCCTTTGGAAGTCCTTAGAAGGTTTTAGAGGTCCATTCAACACTTAGAAGAAGCTCGGGATCCGTTAATATCATCCATAGTGAATCACCGGTTTGACTGTTCTAATTTATCGATGATTTCATTATTATCTTCTATCTTTGTTGTTATGTTCAAACTCATTATGAGCTAAACTTTATTTGTTATCCTAATTTAGTGAAACTTTATGTAATTTGTGATGAACTAATGATGTGATATATATTGTGTTAATGTTATGGTGGTTTTGGGAAAACTTTCGATGGATAGCACCTACATTTAAATGGGAAGTTATAAACTTATGATTTGTAATTGTGATTGTCATACACGGTTGAAAAACGTATGATCAACTTTTATTCATGAAACCAGTCTTCATAATAAATCCATGGCTAATTAACTAGAGATGGTTATTAGAAATCATATCAGCTTAACTTTCTGATCATTTACGGGTTCCCTTTTAATAGTATGAGAAATCTACAGTAATTGTTATTGTTTTCTAAAATTAATAGTATGTTAGAAAGAAACTTGATCAACTCCCTTATTACATTAAGTTATGTTTTCAGAAATTATATGTCGAAAAGGTATAAAGATTTACCTACATTGCTAGGGCCTTGACCTAAGCAGTAAATCTCAACCTGACGTGGTCCTAGTCACTACGGAGTGGATAGACGAGAAATCGTGTCAGCTCACATTTCTAAACATTAACACAATTACTTTAATCAATATCTTTAATCACAATACCAATTCATTACAGTTACATAAGTGTAATCTAAATTAGGACAAAAACTTTACTTCACTGAAAGAATCACCAAAAGTCTCAATCTATCTTTATCTATCTTTATTTATTGTTATTTTGTTTAACTTATTATTTTCTAAGTCAAAATTTATAGTCAATTATGAGGGTTGTTGAGTAGGCTTAGTGTGTCCACGGATTGATACTCGGTTCTTACCAACACTATATTACCTCACGACAGGTACACTTGTCTATTGTGTGTATAGTTTAGTATTAGTAATAACCAATTAAAACTGAATCTGTGCGAAAAACATTTATCAAAATATATATACTATCCACACGCATCATTCACATACAAAAATATTTTAAAACATAGTATCAAGTATTTAGTATTATAGCGTAGTAATAATTGATTATCATCTTACAATGTATATTAATGAAAAACAGTAAAAATCCAATAAAGTTCCTTAAAAAAGAGCGAAAATCGATGAAAATCAGTGAAAATCCGAGTTAGCCGAGTTGGGCCAAGTTGGCCGAGTTTGACCGAGTTGTACCGAGTTGGACCGATTCCAAGTAATGTTAACCGAGTTGATGAAAAGCGCCTCGGCACCTTGCCGAGTACCGAATACTTGTCGAGTACTTGGTAGCGTAGACCGAGTTTTACAACACTGTTTCCGATGATGAACCATTTTCTAATCTACAACAAAATTAACAAGAATTCGAATTTTTCCGTGAATCCAGTTACGAACTGTTATAAAGTAGTATAAACTTTCTTCGAGTGATGAAAATCAGAACACGAAAGTAGAATTTGAAACGTCACAAGAATTTTTATCACTCGATTAGAGTCTGTTCGGCTGTCAGTAGGGGACATGATAATAGTTACGTTATTGTTACACGAAAATCAAAGAAAAAAGGAGATCAGGTCGTAAAGGTATGGCTTATCTATGATCGTGGTAGCAAACACAAGAGTATAGCAACAGTTAGACGATATGGTAGTAAAAAAATCGAATGTCCTTTTAAACTAGTAGGGATATACAACAATAAACGTCGTTCGTGGAAATTAAAGGTGATGAATTACGAACACAGCCATGATCCCGCTCAACATATGAAGGAGCACCCGTTTGTAAGAAGGCTTTCTCAAAATGAATACAACCTGGTGGAGCATCTGACTGATCAGAACATGGAGCCTTGTAATATATTATCATCTTTAAAAAAGCAAAACCTAACAACACAGCTGTAACTAGAGACATATACAATGCTCAACGGAAGATAAGAAATAAAAAAAACAATCGCGAAACATCAATGCAAGTTTTAGAAAAACTTTTGTCTCATATAAAGGGTACATTATTACATCCGAGAAGATCCCGCTACAAATACCATAGAAGAGATATTTTTTTGTCATCCAAATCATACGACACTTGGCGTGCATTCTTGCACGTGATGATAATAGGGCTACATACAAAACAAACATGCACAAGCTTCCACTTGTTCAGATTGTTAGTGTGAACTCGACACACAAGACATTTTGTGTTGCTCATGCGTTTATTAGCAAAGAACGCGAAGATAAATTTGAATGGGTGCTTAACAGTTGAAGCAAAGCGAGGAAGTAAGTTTTCTTACATACATACATACATAGAATACTGTTATATGTAAATAAACACTTTTGTTTTATTATATATAAAAACTGACTAGAGAGTTATAAGAAATGTTTGTATCAACCTGGACTAACTCAAACCATAATTTTGGCCAGCATACAAATTTAGAAAGATATCTTAAATCAGCAAACAATCACTTGATAGACTTGTGAAGTTTGTAGATCAATGGTAACGTGCAAGAGGTAAATTTAAAAGAAAGTTAAAAGACAAGCAATGTAAAACCATGAATCATTACAAACGCCGCGTATAGCCTCCGGCCGACATCGAAGTGACATATCGTATGACAGATGGATGTCAGAGAAGTTTTTTGGCCTATGCGCGAGTATGAACCTATACGTTACATATAAGGTAGGGGGTGTTGATTTAAAATGTTATGATGTCCTACTATCGCTCCTTTTTATTAGTACGACATTAATGAAAGTTCACTTAAAGATTAATGCATTGTGCATGTGATGGTACACATTGAACATTAGTTTAATATTAAACTCATTTCGTATGCTTGGGAGCTTAATTTCAAAACATCGTTTCCGTAAAAGTGATAAAAAATGAATTTATTATGCCATTTATGGCGCACATTA
Source organism: Flaveria linearis (assembly GCA_024085815.1). Classification (NCBI taxonomy): domain Eukaryota; kingdom Viridiplantae; phylum Streptophyta; class Magnoliopsida; order Asterales; family Asteraceae; genus Flaveria; species Flaveria linearis. The sequence goes on from JABSNV010001060.1 coordinate 66,569, forward strand.
TCATAATTAATGTAGTAAGAAAAGTAAAAGAAACTGAAAGACAAATCCATTATGCATGCATGTCATGGCATAATTTTCATATTAATTTATTTGTTACGCTTAGCTAATGGTCTGAATGTGTGCAGGAAAGACAAATCCATTATGCATGCATGTCATGGCTTTATTTTATATGAATATGAGTGTTGAACATGTGTACTTTGAGTGTGTTAATGTGTGCAGGTACTAGAAGATAAAAGTACATATTTTGGGAATTTTACAGAAGTATTAGAGCAAGTGGAAGGACCGGATGTGCAATCACACGAAAGATGGAGTAAAATCAAGTTAATCAGGCACCACCGTATCAATCATCGTATCCACCGCCGTATCATACTCTGACCACCGTATCAGTCACCGTATCCACCGCCGTATCATACGCTGGTCACGATATCAGCCAGCGTATCTTGAACAAAATCCAGTGAAAAAGCTCCGTAAACTTCACAACCGGAGTATGATACGCCGGGGTCACCGTATCATACGCTGATCACTCTAACAACCTCCGGATTTTGAGGATTATCTTCCCTATTTGAACCCAATCATTAGGGTTTCGAAAGGGACTTCTCTCATATGAATTTTAGAGGTTTTAAGGCGTTTTAGCGTTCTTTCACCACGGTTTCACCCGAATCAAGCATTAACAAACATCCAATCAAGCATTGAAGATCCAAGCATGTCGATGAGCGACTAATTTGTTCGTAATCACTTTCGGGAGGAGAGTTCTTGTAAGTGAAGCACTAGTTTAGTTTGGATTGATGTTTTAGGTTATGTTCTCTTGACACAAGAATATAATTATACGTTTATTTAAAGTTAAAAGACTTGTTTACGTATAAGTATTTGTGTGCTTTCATTCGCATTCGATTTTATTGCATCGTGAGCAGTTTGTCATGTATGTGAATTCTTTGCATAAACGAGTTGGTAATTGTGTGAATGAACGAGTCTTAAAAGTTTGTTTCATAATTATCACTTTAGTAAAATGATTTGCAAAGTCATGTCTATGTGATTCCTAATTAATTCTTATAAAACAAAGTATGAATCTTTGAACTTGAATCTTGAAAGTGGTTGTCTTTTCTCATAAGTTTCAAAACCAATTATCAAGTTTGTTGCTTTCTTAATTATTTTCATTCAATTTACCTTTCCACTTAAATAAGAACCCAAAAATATTTTCTTTTTAGTATTTTCATTTCGTGTTTTAAGTTCTTAGGTATTAAGCTTTACACTTTCCACTAATTCCCTGTGGAGACGACCTTACTTGCCCGTAGTAGTTATAGGTAGCTAAGTCTTTAATATTAACTTGTTTTTTTATCCAATCACTACAACACGATCAAACTACAAATCTAGGTAATAGCTTATGTTGCACTAATTTGCTTATGTAGTCTATAAACTTTAAATGACAGTGATATCAAATTGTGCTTTGATTAGATTTAATTTGATGGGGGAAGAAGAAGACGATGGATTTAGTAATGTTGAGTTGTGCTTTAATTCGGTTTGAATCTAATGGATGAGGAAGACGTTGGATCCAGTGATGGCACAAGTTAGCATTGATAATTGCAGTGGTTGTCGTCGCTTTATCTGTAGATCCGCCCTAACGTCGAAGTGTCGTTCTTGCTTTTAGCTTCCTGTGTAGTCATCTGGACTTCTCTACTTCATTCTACATTTTCAATTTGGGATTTAAGGTTTGTTCTCTGCAGCTCGTTCTAATAAAAATGGGCATAAGAGTTGGATGATTTATTAAAGTCTTAATTACTCAATGCTTTATTAATTACATATTATCAAATTACATAAATGCCTCTTATGTGAGGGGCACATGCCTAACTTAACTGTGAATCTAGATGGATGTTAGTGTAAAGGACAAGATGTGTATAATTTTTATTAAAAAGTATATATGGTATAATTATTGAAACTAAAGAACACATGGTGTAATTTTATGTATTAATTAAGGACACAATTTGTAATTTACTCTAAATTAAAGGTTTGAAAGTGGAATATAGCATTATTAAGTTGGGTTTAGTACAAAGGTTTTAAATTTCAACAATATCGCAAAAATGTTTGTATGATGTGATCTAGGCCAAACCTAGATTGCTTAGTAGGTGTGCGAATGCCTACTTATATATAGACAAACACAACCATATAGGGGTTAGGGTTTTATACCTTCGTGAATAAAACCGACTAACCTAAACACATACCTTGAGATAAATTATTTAGTTGCTACATCTCACAACGTGAATATGAGAATCAGAACTCCTTTGGATCTACTCATAAAGCACTAGAAACAGGTTGGAGGCACTTAAGTACTCCTACTCAAGTACGACAACGACATGGTGATCTAGCAACAAAATGAAGCAGCGTCGGCTACCCAACTAGAGGAAAGAGTAGAGGCCGTTAAATTGCGACTAATGGCGAATATGGATGGCTGCGACGACTGCATGGATGCGACTAAGGTGGCAGCAACGCCTAAAGTGATTAGGGTAAGTTTGCACCTCTTGCAACTATGTTTTGGTAATCATATTCTAATCCTACCCTTAAAGTTGTATATAAGTTTTAATCAACTTAACTAGCAAGTTAGGGTTGAAAGATAATTTTATTAATCGTCTCTTGTACTATCATATAATTACATTATTTATCAAACTCTTTTGATAGTTGCAAATCAATAAATTTTAACCAAGTATAAACAAGCCTAGAGATCATATTCTCTCTCTCATATGATTGATAATAGGAAATGACACGAGAAGATAAACAACTAGATATTAATTGCAACTTAAAATCGGTTAGAAAAACATATCATGATCTGTTGATAGATCACCATCTAGATATTGTTTCTTGTACATAATTGATTATTAATATTAATTATTCATGGTATTTCACATGTAATTATTCGTTTAGCAGTACATTATGCTAAATCATTCAAGTAGGTTATATATGTAACCCTTAATTCCTTATAATGGTAGTCCATATATGTAAGCATACACACACACACATAAAAGTTACATATGTAACACCCTGTGTAACCATATCATTGTGACTACCAGGTATGTAACACCCTGTGTAACCATATCATTGTAACACCCTGGTAGTCCATTCAAGTAGGCTGTGTTATGTGTATGTATATGAGTAACTTATCATGTAAGCATATTTCTAAGCATGTTTACATATACATAAGCGTATATAAAGTGAAAGTTACATATATGTGAGCCAGGAACTTATCAAAGTTATGGTGCTATTGTGATTTTTGCAATGCAAATTTGCAAGTTACATATGTAACAAATAATTATCAAAGCTACATTTACGTAACTAAAAATGTGTCTTATGTTTTATCTTATTAATTACTCGTACTTCTAATTTAATTGATAAAAGAAGGCAAATCATGTTAAAAACTATTTAGGAGAAAGAAGAGATTTTGTGGAATTTGAATTGATTATGATAATGAGTTATCATATTAATGTAATTTGTGTTGCTCGTTATGCTCTTACAATCAAAATCGGTTATTTTAGTTTGTAATAGTTACAAGTTTACCATTATTTATTTTAATCATTAATTAAGATTGATCAATAGTTTAAAAGGGTTTCTGGCTTTTCATTAAATTTGGGTTTTAATGGAACCCTCACTATACACACATACATTATAGGCTAGTTAAAAATGAAAGAAACTTCAAGCACAAGATCATTATGTTTTAAGATTGAGATTCATCCGGTGATATTTTGGTAATTATGCAAATTAGAAATCATCAAGAGAGGTAGAATGGGAAGATAACTAAAAATATGCACATGTAAGTCATATCTATATTCCCCAACCTATTTGAAACTTTTATAACTTTTTTATGCTTTATTATTTTTAGGAATTAAACTATAATGACGAGTATTTTTTTAATACGAGTATGGTATTGCTATATATAATTGATAAAAAGATTCGTTTTTGTCCACCATACATGTTAGTTCAAAAGTACAATAATCGCCTGGTTTATAAATATGATGAAATTGCCTATATTAAAAATACCATAAAATGATTAGTTCAAAATCACCATAAAAGGACAAATTCAAAAACATCATAAAATCACCAAATTCAAAAACATTTTAGAAAAACCCAGTTCAAAAATACTATAAAACGCTGAATTAAAAACACCATAAAATAACTCGGTTTCAAAACACTATAAAATTGTCCAACTCAAAACACCGTAAAATTGATCAGTTTAAATATACCATAAACCGCCTAGTTTGAAAAACACCATATAATTACCATTCCCAAAACACAATAAAATCGCACAGTTCAAAAGTATCATAAACTTGTCAAATTTAGAAATGCATAAAGTGATTAGTTTAAAAACACCAAAATTTGCCAAATTTAGAAAAAACCATAAACTAAAGGGTAAAAACTCGTAGAATAGTAATCAATTTTGACAATTGTTACAATTAGTCACTTCAACTTTTCTTATACCTTAAAAACAAGTCAACTTTTAATTGTGTTCCAATATTATAAAAATTGAAATGTTTTACATGTTAGTGATGATATGTTAGGTTTTATGTATTCATATATTATTAATATACGTGACATGAAAATTAAAGAAGATTAGGTGGTTTTAACTTAGAAAAATCAATAAAAAACCCCTAATTAAAATGTTTCAAAAATATGTAATTTTTATTTTTTCATAAGTAAATTTGATAATTCAGATAATGAGACATTATAATATTTAAAATGAATTAATTAAGTTACGGTTTATAATAACATATATCTTTACTATATTAATAAGCAAATGACAGGGGCAATAGTGTCTTTTCACCAAATCTCTTAAAATTAAGAGTTTTACAATCTAAATTGTGTAGTGTACAACAGGTAAAACATATTTAAAAGCTAAGGGAGAAGATGGATTCAAAATTCAAAACATCCAAGTCGATCCGGCTCTCAACAAAACTCCAAGCAAAACTCCAAGAAGCTCTTTCTTTCCAACCCTAGATCTCCTATTTCTCTCTTTCAATCGTTGGTGCTAAGCGCTCTAAAACCCTAGATATATCGGTGTTTGAAGATGGCGAGATCGAAGCCCGTACCTCCTCAGGTTTGTAATCCTCTTCTTCATATGTTTTGATTTCGTTCGAAGATGGCGAGATCGAAGCCCGTACCTCCTCAGGTTTGTAATCCTCTTCTTTATATGTTTTGATTTCGTGAGGAAGCACACCGGTCCAGGTATTCTGTCGATGGTGAACGCCGGCCCGAACACCAACGGATCTCAGTTTTTCATCTGCACTGCGAAGACTGAGTGGCTCGATGGGAAGCATGTGGTGTTTGGGAAGGTTGTTGAGGGGATGGATGTCGTGAAGGCGATCGAGAAGGTCGGATCTGGCAGCGGGAGCACTTCGAAGCCTATGGTGGTTGCGGATTGCGGTCAGCTCTAGATCGGTGGTGATTGTGTGATCTAACTTGTTTTTCTTCTGGTTTTTGCTTTGTGTGTGAGTTTTTTATTGTGTTGATCGTGTTGTGGTGGTGTTGTTAGGGTTGTTTCTCTATGTGTGGTGATGGTGGTGGTGGTGGTTTCATTGACTTGATTGTTGATGGATATGGTATAAGTAAGATCAGCTTCAATATTATCGTTTTGATCATTTGTGTGATTGATTTGCTTATTGTGATGATGTTGAATCGTGATCGTTTGAATATTTTTGTGATTTTGGTGTTTGGATCTGGCTGCAAAGGGATCAAAATGTTTGAATTGTGGGCATATGATGATACTGTTGTTTTGGATATGTGTTCTTTTTTGGTACTTGTTGAACAATTAAGTTTAATGGAAAATTAATACATAAAGTAGAGAATGTTGATGGACATGAAAGAGTTAATAAGGTGCAACACAATCAAGGCTACGAGTGATATGTTGAGCAATTTTTGTGGTGTGATGAATGCTTAGTTGACTTATACTCTGATATATCCAAGTAGTGGTTGGTTGTTTGTTTGTTAGAAACTGGTAAAATTCAGACTAAAATCTGAATAATACTTTTATTTGATTTCAGATGCATATTAGACAAAGTTTGGATTTAGAGAAAGCATAATTGGTTATGATGAAATTAATTCGGACAAAGGTTGAGTATCCTTCTAACAATCTAACCTTAATGGACTTATTATAAGATGAAATGGGCAAGAGTAGACGGCTGTTTTGAAGTATATGGTAGAAATGAGAAACATGACTAGACAAGAATATGTAGCTCACTTAAGACGGTAACTATGAACTTTACCCCATTTTAAACCTTATAATTATCTACATTATCGTGTATCAACAGTAACTAAACCATTAAAACTCGATAACTCAAATTTTATCTCTCGGTTTTCAGAAGAAGCGGTGGTTTCTTGAGGGGAGCCTCGGTCTACAGAGGAGTAACAAGGTCTACTGAGTTTTTGACCCATCAAAAAAATACAAAACATATGCTTATCAATTTATTTTTATTCTCTTTTAATTTATATTAAACATAGGTTTATTTTTATTTGTAATTTTCAAACACCATCAACATCACTTTTATTTTACTGGGATGCGTTGAACCGCCAGGTAAGTCTGTGATTTATTCTGGTACTGCATTTCTGTGAATAACATGTTTATATGATTTTATGCTTGATTTTCAAAACATAGTTGTAAGCTGACCAATTTAAGTGAAGGTGTTTGCCAATTCAGCCCGTTTATTTATGAATGGGTCTATTTAGATTGTGTTTTATTCAACGAGATCAAATGAAAATATAGCTAACTGGTCAAAAGGGTTGAAAGTCATCTTAAGGCTATTTTTAATGAATACAACCTTCTAAATTGTTTTATGCAAAACTTGAGGTTGTATTGTAACTATATTGTTTTTGTAATTTCAGTTAATGCAGTAATGTAACATCCCTAATTTTATAAAACGATTAAGTTTAATACGTTACTAATTCCAATAATTACAAAAATTAATAATAATAATAATAATAACAAATAATAATAATAACAAATAATAATAATAACAATAATAATAATAACAATAATAATAATAATAATAATAACAACAATGAATTAAAAAAAAAAAAAAATGTATACAAATTTAATTTATAAGTTCAGGGGTGCTTATGTAATTTTTAAAACTCATTTTAAAAGTTGTTATCATAAAATAACAAACAAGAAACCGCAGGGACCAAATTGGTAAATTTTAAAACCCATTCCCCTTCCCCCCCCGTTTTCCCGATTCCAACTCCGGCCGGTCACCGGAGCGGCTCCGGCGAGCCCCAACACCGAAAATAACACGGTTTCACTCAATCAAATGCTCCCGACACTATCATGCGCACGATTCGAACTAAACCCCACAAAAATTAGGTTCAATGGAAGTGTGATCGAATACCTAACCCACTTCGACCCACTCGACCGAAAGTTCGGCCGAACATCCACTCAAATGGCATTTTTAATCAAATTAAATCGACCCTACTCGAACTTTAACTGGCTATAAATAGAATGCAAACTTCAATTTCATTCGAAACACATCCAAACATCCAATTCGATCATCGTCTTCATCATCGACCTGCAACTCTAACAAAATCCATACTCCGAGTGATATTCACTGCAATTAACATAGGGCTTTCAACCATTACAATCATTCGAAGCTATCTGGAAGGTTAATTGATTTTCATCAGTGTTTAATCCAGATTCGAATTCAAGTTTTACCACGACCTGTTCTTGTCTGATTATATCATCAAATCGATTCAATTCAGTAATTAAATGCATCATTACACTAGTTTTACCTAATAATTAAAAGCCCTAACATTAACTTCATTATTAACATCGATTTGATCTCCAATTTGGATCAAATCGAATTAGGGTTCTTGGGAAATTGGGATTGGTTTAAAGGTATGGTTAAAAGAATTCCAAACCAAATCTTACCGCGGCTGCGGCCTTTGGTTCACTGGTTTGGGCTGTGTGTTGTGGGTGTGAGGTCCCGGGTTCGACCCGGCAACCTCCTTTTTATTGTTTTATTTTTTTTAAAGCTTTATAAATACTTTAAAAATATGGAAAAATTTCTAAAAATTATAAAAATAAATTTTATTAATTTCCCTCATTTTAAATCCTACAAAACAATTTTCTGTAAATTTATTTTATTTAAAAATTTAATAGATTTTTATAAAATATTATTTAAAAATATTAAAAATACTTATTTTATAAAATAAATTCTAAATCAAGTTAATTATGAGATAATCACAAAAATCATATAAATATTATTTATAAATATTATAAATAATTATTTTTATAAAAATGGACACTTTATTATCTTTAAATACAAATTAATATATTTTATAAATCCACAAATTATTTATGAAATTGTGGGTTATTTCTTATAAAATATATTTGAACCAAAGGTATAAATTAATACCTTATTACTAATTAAAATAATATAAGTGTAAATATTCTTATTATAAATAATATTGGATAATTATAAATTATATAATTAGACCACATTATTTTTATATTTAATTATAAAAATATTTAAATACAAATATAAAACCCTTTTAATGGAATCAAAATATAAATAATTATTTAATAAGTCTAATACTTATTGATAATTATTTATACAAATAGAAATCTATAAAAACATTGTAACATATTGCGTGTGTGACACGTGTTAAACCAAATCAAACCAAATCAACTCAAACCTTACCAAATATATTCATTCGTATTAGAGACTAAATTACAAATCAATAATAGGTGTTGAACGTATTTGATCGTGCTTGCTTAATTCTTTGAAGTTCTTATTCATATACATTACATCAATCCAAGGTGAGTTTCCGTGGCCCCTTTTTATGCTTTTATAATTGTTTCAATGTTTTTCAAACTTTGGGGAAAAGTATGCTCACCCGTTTTCGATGCTGTAAAATCTTACATACAATTTTCATACTTGGAATCGACGTGATACTATTCTCATATTCTAATACATACATGGTGTTATTCTACGATTCTTACAACCATTAATTCCCGGGTTTGGGAACCAACGGATAGGTATTGGTAGTACTACTGGGTTGACACCCCCACCCTTCGACGATTGGTTAACTTGTGAGTTACCAACACAGCTGCCAGCAATCAGGCCAAGGGTGAATATATTCCGACGAATTTATATGCATAACTGTCATTAGGTTTGGTTGTCTTAAACACATGTTATGTGGTTTTTGCTTACAGTATGATTCCATATCAAATTCTATACAGCATCAACTACATGTTTTCAATTTAAACCTGCGGAACTCACCAACAATTATGTTGACCATTTTTGAGCATATCTTTTCAGGTAATCATAAACAAAGAGGATAGCTAGAGCTGATGCCTTAGCAGAGACCCCCAGGATTTCAGTAGACTGCATTTGTATTGTATATCATTTACTGTTATATCTGAACACTGTGTATGTGGAATTTTAGAATTATTAAGACTATGATAGTCGTGGAACTGACTAACCACGACACAAGTCACCATTGTGTCGGGCGACGTCATGACACGAGGATTTTGCATGTAATATGTCTCTGTAATTATACCAAGTGTTATGACGATCCCGTCCGTCGCATCCTCGTGTTTCCGCTCTAAGCGGGGGTGTGACAGATTGGTATCAGAGCCTTGGTTATAGAGAATTAGGTGGAGAACTCGACCTAGACTATAACCTAAGAACCTTCATATAGAATGCATGCCAGGGATTGTGTGCATTTGATTTTACCTAAATGTCTTTCATGATTTGTGTGACACATAGACACCTGTATTCTGGATTTCCTGGCAAAAGGCCCTCGGGCTAAGGCAAGCATATCGCATATATCTCATTGCGAGACCTGGTATGCTTACCTGGGGATTTCTGGGATGAGTGATAAACTATGGTCAATACACAAATCTACAAGGCAAATGGGTCAAGTATATTAAGTCTATGAACTTAATATACAGGTATATTCCTATATACCTAAGTATGTTCCTACATACTTGATTTTATACATGTACACGTGTTATCTGAACATCCCGGGGAAGACATTATTACTCTCAGTCTTTCTCCATGGGATACTTTTATACTAAAAACTTTACGCTTGTATGCGCACAACATCACATTATTAGGGAACTTCGGTGATCACGCGTAGCGTCGATCTCGGATATTGAATCCGACCCTATCATAGTTATGACTGAAATCCTGAAAGTATGACGGATATGCAGTTACCATTAGACTTAATGTGCTTATATGCTTATTTGCTATTACATGCTATTATTGGAATACTGGCTCATGGACATAAGGACATTACATTATTTATGCTTGATGAATTTAGATAATACTATGATGTTAACTTGGGGTAAGTGGAGCTAGAGTGACCATGCAAGGTAAATTACCATTACGGGTGCACACGTAATTGCAATTCACCATGCATGAGAAGTCTGGTTAATCTTACCATGAGATAACGATCATGAGTATCACACGTTTCTATTCTATACCCTAGGGTACTAGGGTCATAATTCTAATAAGTCCTTGTTGAAGGCAATCAAACATTATAAGTCCTGTTAAAGGCAATCAAACATTATAAGTCCTTGTTGAAGGCAATCAAACATTATAAGTCCTTGTTAAAGGCAATCAAACATTATAAGTCCTTGTTGAAGGCAATCAAACATTATCAACACTTACTCAAGTCCTGTCCTACTTAGAGCTTTCATAGTATTTCCAATTATAATATTGACCTTATGAGAAATATCTCCACTTAGCGTTTCAGTAACTACTGATTAATGCTTAGAACGAAAGTGGAATACATAAATGTAGAGGAGTAATGATACTCTCTACACATACAAAACGTTATTCTTTAAGATTATGCTAAGGATAAACGGATGTCACGTAACTGGTTTAGGCATCGTTCTAGGTATGCCACGGATGTGGTGGGAACGCTGCGGGGAACCCTATATATAAGCATCCTTGGTATACCAAGAATGTGTTTAAACTAGGCTACGTGATGATCCCGTTTGACTGAGGCATGGATCGGTTTGGTTGTAAACTATACGTGTACGCTTTATGGATATGGCTACGTCACATTAAACTATTTACACTTTGGAAATGTTTTCTCTACAGTCATCAATTCCCGTGTGGAACCGATGTATAGGTTGACTGTAACCGTTTATAACTGGTAAAACCGCCTATACAGAAGTATAGTTGCGGTGGCTCTTATTAAACTTATATTACGTTATACTTTGGAATGATGCTAAGGAAAATTAAGTTGTTATGTAACTAGTTTAAGTATTATTCAAAGTATATCGTGGATGTGGTGGGAACGCTGCGGGGAACCCTATATATAAACATCACCGGTATACTAAGAATATGCTTAAACTAGGCTACGTAATGATCTTGATGGACCGAAGCATGGGTTATTGGAACTTGATGAATAGAATCATATGTGAATCTTTTTATACTTTGATTCCTATCAAAGCACACACAAATCTTAAATCATAGTCAATGCATTGTGTGTCTAAATCAAATAATTTTCAATATGAGCTTTGAATCGTTATTCGTGGTTTTCAAAGTCTCGTCAAAGTCTGTGCCTTACCACCCAGTACATGCAAGGATGGAAGAGTGGGATGAGTATCTGCTTGTTGGAACGCATGTCTTTAACAAAGTTGTGGCTGACTTAATGCTGTGATTAGTTGACGTACTCGCTTTGATTACACTCGGAACAACTCATTGTTTTATCCCTGACTGTCATTTTCATGCTGTATAGCTCATATTACCCAAATCTCATAAAGTATCTTAATGACATTTCAGGATGTCATCTATCAGCCCTTCTATTACTTCTTCTGAAAACGAATCGAAGCCTGAAAAGATTCTCTTAGCATACCTAGTACAAACATCTTCTAGTAGAAAATCTAACCCTGAGGAGGTGATGCTTGATGCACCAGACTCATTTGAAGAGGAAGAACCCATAGACCCTGTTGTGCACACTCTACCTGCTGTCGCCACTGCACCGATTAATCCCGTGGAGCCTAACCCTGCTGCACCTGTAGTTCCCATAGCATCTACAGTTGCAAGGAATGCCCCCGAGGCAAGACCCCAACAAGTGAACAACGGAGGAGCCGTGAGACGGACGGCTCGAATTAGAGGGTTCCCGGCAAACCGGATTAAGATCTGGCCTCCTGCCGACGAGACCAATTTAAGGGGCAACTATCCCGACCTACCCCCGAGTCTCTCTAGCAGTGATGACGACCAGGACTGACGTCACACGGGCACTAATGGAGAAATAACGACTGGAAAAAGTCATCTCTAGTTACTTCGTGCTTTATGTTTAGACCCATCTAGACTATGAGTATTTGCTTATTTGGGGTGTTACTTACGCGCTTGAAACCTTGGTATTTATAATGATGAAATGAATATTATTACTTTTGCTTTGTCATTGAGGTACTATCCTGAGAAGTCCATATATTCCCTTCGATTTTGAATCGAATGTTCACATCTCGTTATGATATCGAATCAATTCTTGTCTTTGATTTCGTCTTTCTGATTTAAATTATTCAAAATTTGAACACCATCATAACGAATTCTGCCATCTTGAACTTCGATCTTAAGCTTGTAATCATGATTTTTCCTTTGATACACTGATGTAACTTGAAATTTTCCGAATTCCTAATCGACAATAATTTTCCTTTCGTCGTTAAGTTAAACTTCATACCGCTTGCACCGTGGGAAACGCAAGAGTTTTCAAGACAACACATGACTAAGAACACTCGTATCTCCTAAATGATTATACCTCATCAAAGCAGGGGAGATCCCCTTACTTTAATGAATCACTATTGCGATAAATGGTTTTCCATTTGTTTGTTTTGTGAAATTTCATCCTCTGGATTAGGGTGACTTCCTTATCTTGAGGATTGACTTCAATTATTCTCATTGAAATTCACATTTCACAAATGACATGATCTCACCAAAATAGGATCGAAACCCGTATTTTGGTGACAAATATCTACCCTCGATTGTTTGAATTCCATACCTTGATGACTGAATCTCAACTCTTGATCTTCAACCTACCATGGTTGTAATCAAGTAACAAGAAGGATGAACCGATGTTGGTAATTCGACCTGCCAAGCCAAAGCATGATTTCTGAACCTGAAAGGAGACCCGATCGTATTAAGTTGATTTGGATTCCAAGCTTGGAGCACTTAAAATTCTTAAATCGATTCCTCTCCTTTTATCTTCATATTTTGACCTAGCTATATGGAAACATTTATTCCTTACTTATCAACTTTCATTTGAGTTATCGTCAAAACGTGACTGTGCGATGGTAGCCTTCCTAAACAATCCCTCTGCTGAAGATATTATCAACTTATAAACATGACTTTCTAGTCACGTAAATGTTCTCAGCTGAACTAATGGTTTGTCGAACTGCGTATGTAACAGAAATTGCTACCTTGCAAAACATGTTTACAAATACCTTTCCTATTATTCGCGTCACTCCTTGAACCGCTTTCGAATCCTTAACCTTGAAGATCATTAAAATTCTATCTTGAATTTGAACAACAAAACTTTAAAAGAGAAGTTCTGAAGAGAGTTACCAGCAAAGAGAGGAAATACTTTTGAGACTAAGTTATTTGGAGCCAAAACATTCTTAATATATGTTGAACCCGTGTTCAGCAAAGATGGGAGAAAATTTGTGTTAATTACATGGGCATGGAAATCACTGATCAGGTGAAAAAGAGAGAAAAGATGACAGAACTAAGGGAAGAAATAGCTGTACGGAAGGCCAAAGAGACAGAACTTAATAAAACTGTTCATTACAGAGGAAACGATGAGAGCAAAACAAATGCTAGCAACCATGTCACACGAGATAAGATCTCCATTAACAGGGGTCGTTAGCATAGCAGAAATTCTATCAACACAAAATCTGATAAAGATCAGAAACAACTTTGAGTGTCATGTTGTCTTCTGGTGATCTAGTCCTTCAACTTATTAGTGACATCCTCGACTTTCCAAAGTTGAGTCAGGTATTATGAGATTGGAGGCCACAAAATTTAGGCCAAGAAGAAGGTGATGTCCCAGTGGAGGTTATTGGTGATGTTTTACGGATTAGACAAATTCTCACCCATTTGATCAGCAATGCTATTAAGTTTACCCACCAAGGAAAGGTTTAGAGTAATCTTCACGTAATAACAAACCCATTATCTCACAACGTCGAGAAATTAACCTATACCTGTCATATACCATGGTATGACGTTAAAACATCAATCGTTATTTTGAATTATTGATTCATTTTGTTGTGAACTCATTCCAAGATCTTCGCATAGCATATTATTCTTAGACCAATGGTTGGTCAAAGGAGAACTACATATTCACAAAATATGCGTTAAGGTCGCTTCATATGGTGACGTTTGGGATTCTTAAATTTCAACGGATAACCTTCTCATCATTGATGGTCTTATCCTGATTTCTAGACATTATATTCTGGAAATTATGGATCAGAAAATCAAACAACTCAAACAGCCGGATACCCATTGTCTAAGTCCGCTGAGAATCTAAACGTGACCCAGAGTTCACCTGGGGACGCGAGGACCAAATAAAATCTCAGTAACCTCATCTTTTCGTTTCAGTCTCCTCGTGATTAAAATTTCGGGACGAAATTTCCTAAAGCAGGGGAGACTATAACATCCCTAATTTTTATAAAACGATTAAGTTTAATACGTTACTAATTCCAATAATTACAAAAATTATAATAATAATAATAATAATAACAAATAATAATAATAACAAATAATAATAATAACAATAATAATAATAACAATAATAATAATAATAACAACAATGAATTAAAAAAAAAAAAAAAATGTATACAAATTTAATTTATAAGTTCAGGGGTGCTTATGTAATTTTTAAAACTCATTTTAAAAGTTGTTATCATAAAATAACAAACAAGAAACCGCAGGGACCAAATTGGTAAATTTTAAAACCCATTCCCCTTCCCCCCCGTTTTCCCGATTCCAACTCCGGCCGGTCACCGGAGCGGCTCCGGCGAGCCCCAACACCGAAAATAACACGGTTTCACCTCAATCAAATGCTCCCGACACTATCATGCGCACGATTCGAACTAAACCCACAAAAATTAGGTTCAATGGAAGTGTGATCGAATACCTAACCCACTTCGACCCACTCGACCGAAAGTTCGGCCGAACATCCACTCAAATGGCATTTTTAATCAAATTAAATCGACCCTACTCGAACTTTAACTGGCTATAAATAGAATGCAAACTTCAATTTCATTCGAAACACATCCAAACATCCAATTCGATCATCGTCTTCATCATCGACCTGCAACTCTAACAAATCCATACTCCGAGTGATATTCACTGCAATTAACATAGGGCTTTCAACCATTACAATCATTCGAAGCTATCTGGAAGGTTAATTTGATTTTCATCAGTGTTTAATCCAGATTCGAATTCAAGTTTTACCACGACCTGTTCTTGTCTGATTATATCATCAAATCGATTCAATTCAGGTAATTAAATGCATCATTACACTCGTTTTTACCTAATAATTAAAAGCCCTAACCTTAACTTCATTATTAACATCGATTTGATCTCCAATTTGGATCAAATCGAATTAGGGTTCTTGGGAAATTGGGATTGGTTTAAAGGTATGGTTAAAAGAATTCCAAACCAAATCTTACCGCGGCTGCGGCCTTTGGTTCACTGGTTTGGGCTGTGTGTTTGTGGGTGTGAGGTCCCGGGTTCGACCCGGGCAACCTCCTTTTTATTGTTTTTTTTTTAAAGCTTTATAAATACTTTAAAAATATGGAAAAATTTCTAAAAATTATAAAAATAAATTTTATTAATTTCCCTCATTTTAAATCCTACAAAACAATTTTCTGTAAATTTATTTTATTTAAAAATTTAATAGATTTTTATAAAATATTATTTAAAAATATTAAAAATACTTATTTTATAAAATAAATTCTAAATCAAGTTAATTATGAGATAATCACAAAAATCATATAAATATTATTTATAAATATTATAAATAATTATTTTTATAAAAATGGACACTTTATTATCTTTAAATACAAATTAATATATTTTATAAATCCACAAATTATTTATGAAATTGTGGGTTATTTCTTATAAAATATATTTGAACCAAAGGTATAATTAATACCTTATTACTAATTAAAATAATATAAGTGTAAATATTCTTATTTATAAATAATATTGGATAATTATAAATTATATAATTAGACCACATTATTTTTATATTTAATTATAAAAATATTTAAATACAAATATAAAAACCCTTTTAATGGAATCAAAATATAAATAATTATTTAATAAGTCTAATACTTATTGATAATTATTTATACAAATAGAAATCTATAAAAACATTGTAACATATTGCGTGTGTGACACGTGTTAAACCAAATCAAACCAAATCAACTCAAACCTTACCAATATATTCATTCGTATTAGAGACTAAATTACAAATCAATAATAGGTGTTGAACGTATTTGATCGTGCTTGCTTAATTCTTTGAAGTTCTTATTCATATACATTACATCAATCCAAGGTGAGTTTCCGTGGCCCCTTTTTATGCTTTTATAATTGTTTCAATGTTTTTCAAACTTTGGGGAAAAGTATGCTCACCCGTTTTCGATGCTGTAAAATCTTACATACAATTTTCATACTTGGAATCGACGTGATACTATTCTCATATTCTAATACATACATGGTGTTATTCTACGATTCTTACAACCATTAATTCCCGGGTTTGGGAACCAACGGATAGGTATTGGTAGTACTACTGGGTTGACACCCCCACCCTTCGACGATTGGTTAACTTGTGAGTTACCAACACAGCTGCCAGCAATCAGGCCAAGGGTGAATATATTCCGACGAATTTATATGCATAACTGTCATTAGGTTTGGTTGTCTTAAACACATGTTATGTGGTTTTTGCTTACAGTATGATTCCATATCAAATTCTATACAGCATCAACTACATGTTTTCAATTTAAACCTGCGGAACTCACCAACAATTATGTTGACCATTTTTGAGCATATCTTTTCAGGTAATCATAAACAAAGAGGATAGCTAGAGCTGATGCCTTAGCAGAGACCCCCAGGATTTCAGTAGACTGCATTTGTATTGTATATCATTTACTGTTATATCTGAACACTGTGTATGTGGAATTTTAGAATTATTAAGACTATGATAGTCGTGGAACTGACTAACCACGACACAAGTCACCATTGTGTCGGGCGACGTCATGACACGAGGATTTTGCATGTAATATGTCTCTGTAATTATACCAAGTGTTATGACGATCCCGTCCGTCGCATCCTCGTGTTTCCGCTCTAAGCGGGGGTGTGACAAGTAATTATAGTTGTAACAGTCAGTCACATTCTTTGATTGATAGGTGCGAATCGAAGGTTCTGTGCAGAAGGTTTCTGAAGAAGAATCTAAGGGTTACTTCCACAGTCGTCCTAGAGGAAGTCAGATTGGTGCAATTTCCAGTAAACAGGTGTTCTTTCCTTTTCTGTTTCTGCTATTGTTCATAATTTTACATATGACTTGATAGTGTTTTATTTTCTAAGAGCACGGTAATACCTGGGCGTGATTTCTCCATCAAGAATATAAAGATCTGGAAGCAAAATTCTCTGATGGGTGAGCAATAAATATATCTCAGTTATGGGCTTTGTAAGATTCATTGCTTATAGTCTGATTGGTGAATATTTTGTGTTTTTCTGCAGAGCTCCAATCCTAAAACCAATTAATTGGGGTGGTTACAGGCTTAAACCTAATTTTTTTGAGTTTTGGCAAGGACAAACATCACGATTGCATGATAGGTAATCTTCATATCTTTTATTTTTGTTAGATTTTGATAGATGATTTCATACAATATGATTGTGCTTTAGAGCAATCGATTTGTTAACTACAGTCGATGTAACTCACCTTCATTACTGGGAAAATTAAATGTTAAGTTCACCTTGTTAATCATGAAAAAAAAGGATCAATATGAATGTTTGCTACGTCTTTGCTGGTTTGTTATGATTCTGGACCGGTTTGCCTTGTTCCACAGATACTTCAAGACACTATTACCCAATTGACATAATCAAGCAAATAATCGAATCTATGTCATACGCCAAACTTGTAAGTTACTCCTAGCTGTTCGACTTGATATTTGTGATTTCAATTTATTGTTGGGTTTCCCTTAATTTCATAACTTTAATTTAACTGCACATATTTATGATGTCACACCCCAACCTTGACGGCGGAAACGTCGAGGTGTGAGGGTTAAGATTGTTCACAGCCACATAACGCTATGTTAAAATGTAAAAATGCCATAATCAATTGTTTCACACAACACATACATCAAAGTCTCAAAATAAATCAACGAAAACAAGAATCCAATTGTCTTTATTAAGCCTAGGTCCATGTTCTAGGTTTAAGCACTTCTTCAATCATCGCTAAGCTTGCACATTACCTGAAACATGTTGAAAATAAAGTCAACTAACTAGTTGGTGAGTTCCCATGGTTTTAAATACAATAAGTATACAAAAATATGGCAATTCTAGTCAATGGTCACAAGATAGTAAGTATATAGAACATGCATAGTTACAATCAGCCTCGACTGAATAATATGAATAATCATGATTAGCTAAGTGTATTTGGTTCCCTAGTGCACAAGCATACGGCTCCTAGGAGCCGGCAATCCCTCAACTTTAGCACCAAATAGGCTTGTCAGGCCAAAGATCTAAGACTTCGCTAGGCTAGCAATAGTTAATGATTGCACACGTATGTCACATCTCATATAATACTTAACATATTCAAACAATCACGACTATGTAAATAATTGCACGTGTGTAATAAGTATCAAAGCGTGTATGTGAAAGTTTGTATAAGCAACATGTTTCACCCCGAAAGATGAAATATCGTAAAGCGGGGCATAAAACTCACATGTTTGAATAATAGAAGACTCGTAGATGAAATAAGAGTAATCACGAATAAGGTTTCCAATATAACGTCACAACGCACCTAAACGAATAAAGTAGCGCGTTATAATTTGTTTGATGATTAATTGTAGATCTAATAGAATTTAATAATTATTCGTATTTATTACTGTAATAACGTGATCGGTTAAATGGAACGGATGGATTTTTTTTATACTTGGTATAATCAATTGTTTGCGCGTAAGAGAAAGAATAAATAAAACTTGATTTAATTGTACGTTAACGATTTATAAGGATTGTATATAATAATTATAATAAGTGATTTAGCTATTATAAGGAACATATATAATATATATATATATATTTATAGGTATAAGTAATTTAACAATTAATTGTTTGAATAATATATATAATATATATACTAAACAATTATAATATTGTGTATAATAAATATAGTGATTTAGCTATTAAAAGCACTATGTATAAATATATTATATTATATATATATATATATATATATATATATATATATATATATATATATATATAAGTAACTAAAACAAACATACCCAGTGTATCCCGCTGGAGAGCAGGGTCTGGAATATATATATAAGTAACTAAACAATTAAATTGTTTGAATATATAATATACTAAACAATTATAATATGGTATATAATAATCATAATAAGTGATTTAGCTATTAAAAGAAATATATATAATATATATATAGTATAAGTAACTAAACAATTAAATTGTTTGAATATATATATAAATACATACACATGTATTATATTTACACGTTTCTTTTGTATTTTTTTGAAATACAATAATGTATTTATAAATATAAAAGTATTTTATAAAAATTAATTTAGTCACAAATTAATTAAACAAAAATAGAAAGAATAATCTGCATTTTATAAAATTATTTTTAGAAATTTTTAGAATTTAAAAAGGTTAAATAATTAAAAAGAAATGAAGAAAAGAAAGAAAATTCGAAAGAAAAAGAAAAAGGGAAAAGGGGGCTGCCCGGGGTCGAACCCGGGACCTCCTTTTCAATAGGGAGCTCAGGGACCAGTGAACAGGGCCAAGGCCTTGTTTTTCTTTGATTTATTTTGAATTTAAACCTGGTCGCCCTGATTCCCCCAATTCCTATGAACCCTAGGTTCATTCGATCTGCAATTGACCCTCGATTTGATATTAACACTCGAATCATCATAGGGCTTTTGTTCCTTGATCATTGGATTACCTGTTTGATGGGGTTTTGAGTGATATCGAGTTCGTTTTAGGTTCGGTTGTTCTTGGGTGGGGTTTTCTGATCGAGTATTCAGAGAGGTTAGGAACTTCAAAATGAGTCGAATTTGTAGACTTGATTTCATGGTTTCGGGTATGACCCGTTTGATTTTGAAACCGCGTTCGTGTTTACCAATTTTAGGAGATTCGAGCTGTAATTTTGCAATTTTAATTGATTGATTGATTGTTTAAGCCGCGTATTAAGTTTAGGAGTGATTAATTTGATTGATTTCGTGTATTTGGACGAGATTTGATTCGAAGTTCATCACGGTTTCGATTTGGAAAGGTGAACGAGCGGGAAAATCAAATTAAATCCGGGTTCAGGTTCGAAACTGGGGGCCGAGAGGGTTGGGCCGGTTGGATTCGATCGAAAGGTGGAAATTTGGTGGTTTTTGGGCTTGCCGAGCTCGCCGGAGCTCGCCGGAGCCGGCAGCGGGGAAACGGGGTAAAGGGGGGCGGTTTGGGCGTTTTACACAAATGGTCCCTCATCTTTGGTTTCTTATTATTTTATGCTATAAACTTTTATTTAAAGTTTTCAAAATGGCAAAACAACCCCCTGCACTTTAATTCTAAGTTTTATTATTATTATTATTATATTATTATAACATTATTTATTATATTATTATTATTATTATTATTATATTATTATTATTATTTTTATTATTATTATTATTATTATATTATTATTATTATTATTATTAAAAAATTTTACTAAGGATGCTATAAAATGGTATAAATAAAACGAACAAAAATACAGGATGTTACAGTCTCCCCAACTTAAAAGAATTTCGTCCCGAAATTAAAATCAAAAAGCGGTTACAAGAATAAGTAAGGGTACGTCTTCTTCATATGTTCTTCACGCTCCCAAGTGAATTCCGCTCCTCGTTTGTTCTCCCATCGAACCTTTACAATTGGGGTCGTAGAGGTCCTAGTCTTCTTCATAATGCGATCCATGATTTCGACGGGTTTCTCAACGAAGTGTAGTGACTCGTCGATCTGAATGTCTTCCAATGGCACATGTAAATTATCATCGGCCAGACACTTCCTCAGATTCGAGACGTGGAAGACAGGGTGAATTCCACCAAGGTCGGGGGTAGTTCTAGTTTGTAGGCCACTTTCCTGATTCTTTTCAGAACCTTGAAAGGCCCTACAAACGTCGGAGATAATTTTCCTTTCCTTCCAAAGTGAACCACACCCTTCCACGGTGAGACCTTGAGAAGGACCATCTCCCCAACTTGGAATTCCAGTGCTTGCGACGTTTATCAGCGTAGCTCTTCTATCGACTCCTTGCCACTTCCAGGTTCTTACGGATGGTAGCGACTTTGTCGGTCGTCTCTTGTATGAGCTCGGGACCGGTAATAAGATTCTTGCCAATGTCGGTCCAGCAGATTGGTGAACGACACTTATGACCGTAAAGTGCTTCAAACGGTGCCATTGGATGCTTGAGTGTAACTGTTGTTGTAGGAGAATTCTGCGAGCGGCAGGTGTGTATCCCAGTCGCCCCCAAAATCAAGGACACAGAGACGTAACAGGTCTTCCAGAGTTTGGATTGTCCGCTCGGTTTGGCCATCGTTTAGGGATGGTAAGCCGTGCTTAAATCCAATTGCGTACCCAGAAGTTCTTGCATAGTAGACCAGAAGTGAGAAGTGAATCGAGCGTCTCGGTCGGATATAATGTGAAGAGGCACACCATGACGGCTTACGATCTCGTCGATGTAAATCCGGGCTAACCTTGATGTCTTATACGTGTCGCGTATGGGTATGAAATATGCCGACTTGGTCAATCGGTCGACGATTACCCATATGCTATCGTGCCCGCGAGATGTCCGAGGTAACTTGGTTATGAAGTCCATGGATATATGTTCCCACTTCCACATGGGAATTTCGGGTTGTTCGAGTAATCCACTTGGACGTTGATGCTCCGCTTTAACCTTCGTGCACGTAAGGCACTTAGCAACATAGGTTGCTATGTCTCGTTTCATTCCGGGCCACCAATATTGACACCGTAAGTCCATGTACATCTTATCGGAGCCCGGGTGGATAGAATAACGAGTCCGATGTGCTTCGTTCATGATAGAAGCCCGAAGGTTATTGCGTTTGGGAATCCAGATTCGGTTTGCGAAATACATTAAGCCATTGGCTCTTGTTTCCAATTGGGCTAAGAGATTTGGCTTGAGCTCTTCCTTCATACTCCCTTCGGTTTGCACCGCTTGCTGTGCTTCTCGAATACTCGCCTCGATGTCACAATCGATCTTTAAATTTTGCAATAACACCGTAGCATTGTTGACATCGAGCCGGACTTCAGTGTCAAACTCTCCCAATGTATCGAACCATTGGCGTCGGTCGCAAATCTTTTGAACGGAGATCATCTTTTGGTGCGTCTTTCGACTCAACGCATCGGCTACGACATTTGCCTTGCCGGGATGGTATCGGATATCACAATCGTAGTCGCTAATTAGTTCCACCCAATGACGTTGCCTCATATTGAGGTTCTTCTGATTGAAAACGTGTTGGAGGCTCTTGTGGTCCGTGTAGACTATACATTGCGTGCCGTATAGATAGTGTCTCCAGATTTTCAAAGCAAAGACCACCGCTTCGAGCTCGAGATCGTGCGTCGTATAATTTACCTCGTGAACCTTCAATTGTCTCGAGGCATATGCGATGACCTTTCCCCGTTGCATGAGAACACAACCAAGGCCTTGTTTCGACACGTCGCAGTATACCGTGAAGTCGTCATTCCCATCCGGTAGCGTCAGAATAGGAGCATTGCACAACTTGTGCTTCAATGTCTCAAACGCCTCTTCTTGCTCCGCTTTCCACTCGAAAGGCTTGTTCTTCTGAGTCAAGGACGTGAGTGGCTTTGCGATTTTCGAGAAGTTGGCAATAAATCGCCGGTAATACCCGGCTAGACCAAGAAACGATCGAACTTCCGTCGGAGTTGTGGGAGCACTCCATTCTTTACGGCTTCGACCTTCGCAGGGTCGACGTGAATTCCTTGACTATTCACAACGTGCCCTAAGAATTGTACTTCTTCAAGCCAAAACTCACATTTCGAGAATTTCGCGTACAGTTGTTCCTTCTTCAACAGCTCGAGGATTTGACGGAGATGAAGTTCATGATCGGTGCGAGACTTGGAATAAATAAGAATGTCATCAATGAAAACGATGACAAACTTGTCTAGGTATGGCTTGCACACCCGATTCATAAGATCCATGAAGACTGCTGGAGCATTGGTTAAGCCAAAAGGCATAACCATGAACTCGTAGTGCCCATACCGAGTGCGGAATGCAGTCTTTGGGATATCGTCGTCGTGGACTCGCAGTTGGTGATAACCCGAACGCAGGTCGATTTTTGAAAAGATTGCAGCTCCTTGAAGTTGATCGAAGAGGTCGTCGATACGAGGAAGAGGATATCGATTTTTGATGGTCAACTTGTTGAGTCCACGGTAATCGATACACATGCGGAAAGACCCATCTTTCTTCTTCACAAATAAGACAGGTGCACCCCAAGGAGAAGAACTAGGGCGGATAAACCCCTTCTCGGATAATTCCTGGAGTTGGCTAGAGAGTTCTTGCATTTCCGATGGTGCGGGTCGGTAAGGTGATTTAGCCGCGGGGCTTGCTCCCGGAATCAAGTCGATTTTAAATTCTACTTCGCGTATGGGAGGTAACCCGCTAAGATCATCGGGAAAGACCTCAGGGAATCTCGTACAACTGGAACATCTTTGAGTTCCTTCTCTTTGGCTTTGGTGTTGACTACATAGGCCAAGAATGCCGGATAACTCTTACTTAGGCATTTCTGAGCCTTAGTACATGACATAAGCTTGAGTCCTTTGGAGGACCGTTCACCGAACACCTTCATCGTGTCACCGGAGGGTAAGGGCATGCGAATACACTTCTCGAAGCAGATGATCTCGGCATGGTTCTTGGATAACCAATCCATGCCAATAATAACGTCGAAGCTTCCAAGCTTCATTGGAATGAGCTCGATAAGAAATTTATGGTTGTCGAGGCACAATAGACAATCGCGGATAACCACGTCGACGGTGATGGGTTCTCCATCAGCAACTTCGACGGTGAGAGGTCTCTCTAGATTTGAGCGAGGTTAGAAAGTGTCGGCTCGAACTCTAAGGAAACGAAACTTCTATCGGCGCCCGAATCAAATAATACGTATGCATAGGTGTCATTAATAAGAAACATACCTGTATAGGTTTTAAAGGCACTTAAGGACATAAGAATGGAATTTTAAGAGAAATTCTATGGGGATAGGGTTGAAATTTTACGTACCGTTCACCACATCGTTGTTCGCCTGAGCTTGGTTCGCGTTGATGTTGAAGGCACGTCCACGAGCTTGTGGAACATTGCCCACAAGACGAGGGCATTGGGGACGGTAGTGACCTGGTTCTCCACAATTATAGCAGACCCGATTTGGTTCCGTCACTGCGTTTCCCATTGCTCGGCGGCATGTTGCCACGAGGTGCCCGTACTTGCCACATAGTGTGCAGATGCGACACGGAAGGTTGCCCGGGTGATGATACCTACACGTGTTACACATAGGTAGAGGGCCCGCATAAGCCCTTACCACGGGCACTTGTACTGCCGGTGTAGCCCCGGGAGTACACTGTCTTTGGGGCGGCTTCGGAGCAGCCACGGCGTAGTTCCGTGCTGGTACAAACTTCCGTTTCTTGTTATCAGGCTTGACCTCCTTAACCTCCTCGGGGGTCGTCTTCTCAGTCTTCTTGGCACCCTTTGCAGACATAGTGCCCGCTCGGATGTGGTTCTCCGTCAGCTGTGCAGTGATAGTGATGGCTTCTTCCAGAGTTGCGGGTCGGCTACCCACAACGGCATCTTGAATCTGAGGCGGTACTCCCTTAATAAATTTTTCCACGTTTCGGGAAACAGTATCCACCATGTGTGGCAGCAGTATACTCAGTTCATGATGACGGGTAGAATAAGCCAGATGGTTCCCGCCATCCTGTTTCAGGTTCCAGAATTCCTCCTCCAGTTTTTGGATTTCACTTCTCGGGCAAAACTTGGCGATGGCTATGTTTTTTAATTCCTCCCAAGTTAAGGCCAAGATTGCGTCGGGGCCTCGGTTTCTCTTCTCACTGTTCCACCATGTTAAGGCCCTTTGCTGCAGCATACTGGTGGCATACCTCACCTTGAGTGCTTCGGGGCACTCACAGTTGACGAAAGTGTTCTCCATCCCTTCAAACCATTCTAAGAGACCGGTAGCACCTTCCTTGCCACTATAACTGGGAGGCTTGCATGAACTAAAGTGCTTGAAGGTGCAAGACTGGTTGTTACGCCGTTGGTTTGCACTATTTTCCCCTTGGCCATTGCTATTGTTCGTGACGTTTGCGATCATAGTGCTGCTGAGTTCAGCCACCATGGTCGGGATGACCGCAACCATTTGCCGGGCAATCATGGCGGCAAGCTTTCGGCCGGATCTTCCTCGGTTTTCGTGGTAATGAGACATGCTAGAAAAATATAAATTGGATTAGGATAGGTTAAAAGGATAATAAGGATGGGCAATTAAGGTAAGAATCATGAATTATACAGAATGATTCCATTTGGTGACGCATCACCATTTGGAAACGTTGACACGTCAAGATGAATTGACCCATTCGCCTCAGAAACTTGTGTATGTTGGTCATATTTTATCACTCATCCTGGAAATCCCCAGGTAAGCATGACTGGTCCCGTAGGATTTATGCGAAATGCTTACCTTAGCCCGAGGGCCTTTTGCCAGGAAAACCAAAATACAGGTGTCTATGTACCACACTAGTTCTTTGGTTCATGAAATCAAAAATCTTGATGGGATTATTACAAGATTAGACATAAAGTCTAAAGAATTCCTATCAGTAGATTCTACTCGGAGACGAGAATAAGTTTAAGAAATAGTAACTGTCGGGGAGAATCAATGTTTAAGATAAGCCTAGGGGAGACGGGTAACAATATGTAATCATGCAGAAAGGCACCTATGCTAAGGCATCACATTGCACATAATAAGGCATAGCGTTAGGCATCATGCAAACAATAAGTATGTATTCATAAGAATACTATTCTATAAGGATCATGCATAAACTATAGTCTAGGTCACCATTTCTAATAACCTAAATCCCTATAGTTATGGGCTCTGATACCAATCTGTCACACCCTAACCTTGACGGCGGAAACGTCGAGGTGTGAGGGTTAAGATTGTTCACAGCCACATAACGCTATGTTAAAATGTAAAAATGCCATTAATCAATTGTTTCACATACCACATACATCAAAGTCTCAAAATAAATCAACGAAAACAAGAATCCAATTGTCTTTATTAAGCCTAGGTCCATGTTCTAGGTTTAAGCACTTCTTCAATCATCGCTAAGCTTGCACATTACCTGAAACATGTTGAAAATAAAGTCAACTAACTAGTTGGTGAGTTCCCATGGTTTTAAATACAATAAGTATACAAAAATATGGCAATTCTAGTCAATGGTCACAAGATAGTAAGTATATAGAACATGCATAGTTACAATCAAGCCTCGACTGAATAATATGAATAAGCATGATTAGCTAAGTGTATTTGGTTCCCTAGTGCACAAGCATACGGCTCCTAGGAGCCGGCAATCCCTCGGCTTTAGCACCAAATAGGCTTGTCAGGCCCAAAGATCTAAGACTTCGCTAGGCTAGCAATAGTTAATGATTGCACACGTATGTCACATCTCATATAATACTTAACATATTCAAACAACCACGACTATGTAAAGAATTGCACGTGTGTAATAAGTATCAAAGCGTGTATGTGAAAGTTTGTATAAGCAACATGTTTCACCCCGAAAGATGTGAAATAATCGTAAAGCGGGGCATAAGAACTCACATGTTTGAATAATAGAAGACTCGTAGATGAAATAAGAGTAATCACGAATAAGGTTTCCAACACAACGTCACAACACACCTAAACGAAATAAAGTAGCGCGTTATAATTTGTTTGATGATTAATTGTAGATCTAATAGAATTTAATAATTATTCGTATTTATTACATGTTAATAACGTGATCGGTTAAATGGAACGGATGGATTTTTTTTATACATGGTATAATCAATTGTTTGCGCGTAAGAGAAAGAATAAATAAAACTTGATTTAATTGTACGCTAACCGATTTATAAGGATTGTATATATAATTATAATAAGTGATTTAGCTATTATAAGGAACTATATATATATATATATATATATATATATATATATATATTTATAGGTATAAGTAATTTAAACAATTTAATTGTTTGAATATATATATAAATATATATACTAAACAATTATAATATTGTGTATAATAATCAATATAAGTGATTTAGCTATTAAAAGCACTATGTATATATATATATATATATATATAAGTAACTAAACAATTAAATTGTTTGAATATATATATATACTAAACAATTATAATATTGTATATAATAATCATAATAAGTGATTTAGCTATTAAAAGAAATATATATAAATATATATATAGTTATAAATAACTAAACAATTAAATTGTTTGAATATATATATAAATACATACACATGTATTATATTTACACGTTTCTTTTGTATTTTTTTTTGAAATACAATAATGTATTTATAAATACAAAAGTATTTTATAAAAATTAATTTAATCACAAATTAATTAAACAAAATAAAAAGAATAATCTGCATTTTATAAAATTATTTTTAGAAATTTTCAGAATTTAAAAAGGTTAAATAATTAAAAAGAAATGAAGAAAAGAAAGAAAATTCGAAAAGAAAAAGAAAAAGGAAAAAGGGGGCTGCCCGGGGTCGAACCTGGGACCTCCTTTTCAATAGGGAGCTCAGGGACCAGTGAACCAGGGCCAAGGCCTTGGTTTTCCTTTGATTTATTTTGAATTTAAACCTGGTCGCCCTGATTTCCCCCAATTCCTATGAACCCTAGGTTCATTCGATCTGCAATTGACCCTCGATTCGATATTAAACACTCGAATCATCATAGGGCTTTTGTTCCTTGATAAAAAACGAGTAGAATACAGGTTTGGATTACCTGTTTTGATGGGGTTTTGAGTGATATCGAGTTCGTTTTAGGTTCGGTTGTTCTTGGGTTGGGGTTTTCTGATCGAGAGGGTTTAGGGTGAAATTGAGTATTCAGAGAGGTTAGGAACTTCAAAATGAGTCGAACGCCCCTAATTTGTAGACTTGATTTCAGGTTTCGGGTATGACCCGTTTGATTTTGAAACCGCGTTCGTGTTTACCAATTTTAGGAGATTCGAGCTGTAATTTTGCAATTTTAATTGATTGATTGATTGTTTAAGCCGCGTATTAAGTTTAGGAGTGATTAATTTGATTGATTTCGTGTATTTGGACGAGGTTTGATTCGAAGTTCATCACGGTTTCGATTTGGAAAGGTGAACGAGCGGGAAAATCAAATTAAATCTGGGTTCAGGTTCGAAACTGGGGGCCGAGAGGGTTGGGCCGGTTGGATTCGATCGAAAGGTGGAAATTTGGTGGTTTTTGGGCTTGCCGGAGCTCGCCGGAGCTCGCCGGTGCCGGCAGCCGGGGAAAACGGGGTAAAGGGGGGCGGTTTGGGCGTTTTACACAAATGGTCCCTCATCTTGGTTTCTTATTATTTTATGCTATAAACTTTTAGTTAAAGTTTTCAAAATGGCAAAACAACCCCCTGCACTTTAATTCTAAGTTTTATTATTATTACTATTATTATTATTATTATTATTATTATTATTATTATTATTATTATTATTATTATTATTATTATTATTATTATTATTATTATTATTATTATTATTAAAAAAAATTTACTAAGGATGCTATAAAATGGTATAAATAAAACGAACAAAAATACAGGATGTTACATATGATATTGTGACTTTTGTTCAGTAGAATGTTCTTCGTTGGCACATTATAGATGAACAATCATTTCCTTTAGAAGTGCCTGCGTATCCAAAGCTATGTAAAGGTTCATATACAAAGTGGGAACGGTATACTGTGGAAGATGCTTCTGAAATAGTTAAGTAAGACTCTATGCCTATCATATATGATTATCATAAGATCTTTATATTCTTGGTTTATTATTAAAAAATGCTATCTAAATTATAGAAAATAATCTTTGCCAATTCTTATGATTTCTTAACACTTGCATTAACATATAACTTTTGTTTATGCATTACTAAAAGTTTCTCTGTTGTTTCATGTTTCCCTGATGATGTGGTAAAGCTTTGCGAAAATGAGAGGTACTCTTTTATCATTTACATCTCTTAAGTTCCAACAATCCATTTGTGAATAGTTTTTTTTAGTTTCTTGTGTTAAAATGGTTCCTATGTACTCATATACAGGCTTACTCATTACTGATCGCTAGGTTACATAACATTTATGCCACTCAACATCTATTATGCTTCCCCTTTCCCAGTTAAAAGTTTTACATATGAATGCTAAGATATTTAGGGATATTTAGGGACAGTATCTCACTTATTCTGTATATCTGATCATTACATGGGGTTTTAAATATTAAAATCATGAAACTTGTTAGATATTTTTGGTAAATAAGGATTGTAAAAGTACAGTCATTTAAATAAGTAAGCATGAGTGTAATAATTTATATATGGTGCTTAGTTATGGTAATATTGTTCTGATTTCTTGACTATATCGAGTTTTTAATGATAGGTATCAATATTATGGTAGATGTTGATGTTCCTGGTCATGCAGAATCATGATAACTGAGATTGATGATCCACATTATTGATTATGTTTTTTGATTACACAGGATAGTTGACTTCGTGCTGCGTTAGAGTAGAATATATTTGAACAATGAATGTGTTTTGTAACCAGGTTGTTAAATTGCTCTTTATATAAATGCACTTTATGTTAGATGTTTAACTTTTTGATACCAAATTAGCATTTCAATAAATTCATTACACCCTTTGTTCCAAAAGAAAGTAACCCCCATCGTATCCTCTTCTGGGCTAGAGGATATATGTTGCATGGACCTCAGTCAATTGGTATGTTAGATGTTTAACTTTTTGATACCAAATTAGCATTTCAATAAATTGCATCAAAGTGCATTCGATTGTAGACAGATGATTTGTTTACAAAATATTTGATCGGTGAACCAACAATTTTTAATCTATTTGCATGAAACAAGACGATTGGGACTTTGTTTGAGTTATAATTGGTCAATGCGTTAAGCCATAAGCTATTAAAATTCGGTTTTAATATATAGATAGCGAATCAATGATACGAAAAAAACTAACTGAAGTACTATACAATGTATCATCGAACGATTGATAAACTAATGGAAAAGGAGTATCGTGATGTTAATTGTTGCCGCCGCCGCATCGCGCGGGTTTC